>JAYMSP010000181.1:0-70361 GCA_036897095.1 Plantago elongata | reverse complement strand
TGTGCTGCAGCCAACACACATTGACTCCAATAAGCAATAGGCATATTAGACTGAAACAATAATGCCCTTGCAACCTGCAACAAATGCTGTAGTTTCCTCTCCACTACCCCATTCTGCTGAGGTGTATAAATACATGAAGTTTGATGCACAATACCAAGCCCAACATAAGACTTCTTCATGATAAACTCAACTCCATTGTCTGTTCTGAAACACTTAATTTTAGCATTGTATTGTGTAGACACCATGGTATGATTTTTTTTTCAAATGTGATTGGACTTCAGACTTAGCCTTCATTAGATAAATCCATGTTACCCTGGAATAATCATCAACAATGGTTAAGAAATATTTATGTCTTTGATAACTAGGAAATGCATAAGGACCCATATATCACAATGCACTAAATCAAAGCATTTATTAGAAACAAAGGTACTAACAAGAAATTTACTTCTCTTATGCTTTGCAAAATGATATATAGTACAATGAAAATCAGGTTTACAATTCTTTAAACTGGGAATCATTGAAATGCATTTGAAAGAGGCATGTCCAAGCCTAGAGTGCCAAAGTTTTACATAAGAATCTGAAATTGCAGCACAAACTGCAGAATTGGAATGAGAATTCTGAGTTACATCAGGAAAACTTGGTACATTTTGATTTACAAAAATAGAATTTGCAGAGTTTGAGTTATTCTTAGAAACACATAAGCTTGCAGAACTGGAATAGCTGAAATTGAGATGATATAGACCATTCCTCTCTTTAGCATGACCAATCTCTCTGAAATTGTACTGCACGATGAAATGTTTAGCACTATACAATGTACATTTATCAGAACTAAACAAAACATGACAAAAACTTCTTTTAGTCAAACTGCTAATGGACAATAGATTGTAAGAGAAAGATGGAACAAACAACACATCTCGTAAATACAAATCTTCAGTTAACTGAATATCACCAACATGAGTAGCCTGAGTGTGATTATTATTAGGCAAATTAATTGTAATATGCACAACTCTTGGTTGAGTAGAAAATAAACTCATATTGCAAACCATATGATCTGTTGCCCCTGTATCTACAATTCAAGTACTCATATCTTTTGATTGAAAAACATTAAAACAATACTTCATGCTATGCAAACCTGTAGGCTGAATATCAGAAGCATCAGAAGGCAATGTTGGCTGAATGATGAATGGATTGCTCAGGCTGCTGCTGCTGCTGGTGTGACTGAGTATGCTTTTGAAAAGCAAGAAACTGATTGAACTGATGTAATAAAGCTGGATCAATTAAGAGATTGTTGTCTTCATCACTATCCCAGCTCAAACAACATTAGCAGAAACTCTTCTATTTCCTCCATTCCCATTGTCTTTAGATGTCCTCCAACCAGGCGGAAAGCCAATCAGCAGGAAGCAAGTATCAGCAATATGATTTAACATATGACAATGAGAGCACTTCTTCTTGCCTTTCTCCTTATTATAAGCTTGATACTTCCCTCCCCCACTACTAGTTGATCTCATTTGAGGTGGCCTATAAGAATTACTTGTCTTAACTAACATAGCAGCTGTATCAAACAGAGTACAACCTGCTGGTTGACAAATAGATCTTTGAGCTTCCTCTTGAAGCAATGTACAGTACACTTGAGTGAGTGATGGAATGGGCTTTTGCAGCAGCAACTGACTACGCATATTATAGTAAGTCTCATCCAATCCAATTAAAAACTTCATCAATGCATTTTTTTGCTGTGTAGCAGTTACTTTCTTCACCAACTGACAAGTACAACCAGCTAAAGCTCCACAAGAACACATCAATGCAGGCCTGTAACTTAGATACTCATCCCAAATACACTTAAAACTATTGTAATATTGAGTCATATACTGCGAACCTTTAGAAATCTTAGTCAAAGAAACCTCCAATGCAGACACTCTTGGACCATCAGTGGTCTCATACCTAGAATGTAACTCCATCCAAACATCTTGAGCATAATCTGAATATAACAAACTGTTTCGAATATCTTCTTGAAAGGACATATTAATCCAAGACAAAACAAGAGCATTAGCCTTCTCCCATGCCCCATACAAAACATCATCAGAAACACCCGAAATTGGTAATGATCCATCAACTAATCGAAGCTTATTTTTCACCTTTAAAGCACGAATAGCTGCTTTGCTCCATGAAACATAATTATCACCAGTAAAAATAATAGGAATTAACTGTAAACCAGGATGATCTGCAGGGTGGAAGTAATACGGAGACAAAGAATTCTCAGCTGGATTCAAGGACGGAGCAGAACTCGTAGACGCCATTGATGAATCGAATCAAAGAAAACGGTTATCAAACAGTTACCAGAGTAAATAATCGAACGAAAAACGTATTCGATCAAGAAACAAATCGATTATTGCGAATGCGGAAGAAATTAATAAATTGGATCGAATTGATATCATAATCACACAATGATTCTTACTGATACCATCTGAATAACGATGAACTGAGTGTTTATTGATAGAATGAAAAAGAAAATCTCCACAAAATGACAACAAGTAGTTTACATAATATATATGGCTCTGTTTATATAAACAGAGTAAAATATAAAGAAAAAAGTATACCTAACTAATAGTTAAAACTGTTATGTAAATGCCCTCATCTCCTTTACTGATTTTATACTTGATTTTATATCCTTAAGATAGTGAATGAGATGGATGTCAGAAATAAAGGTTATTCATGCATTACAGTAATGTCCTGTTACTTAATGTAACACGATAAACGTGATGTCTTTTTTACTTAAATGTAATGCACATTAAGGTGAATTGGGTGTGACTATTTTTTAAAGTATAAGTGTCTTCTTTTAAAGGAAAAATTACATTAAACAATAAACATTAAACGAGTTTATTAGTAATACAATTTATAACTAACACGCTTTTACGGTCACAGTGCATGTAAACCTCTCAAATAAAATCAATCTCTAATTACATCTTCACGCAATCAAAATAGTCTCATAAACTGAAATCCATGGCTACTGCTCCTTTGTCCCATGCTTTCCTCCAAATTTCTTCTACTCGACCCACTTCCACTTTCCGATACAACTCAGAGATCCGATTCCTTCAATTCGTCAACCCATGTACCAGCAGGAAGATTCGACGTGAACTGACTTCTGCTTCGGCGATGTTTTCGGAGAGTTCGTTGCTCAGTGACGCCATTGCCACCGGTGTTACCAGTGGAATTGCTGTCTCAGTGCTCAAATTCTGGGAGATAACTGCTAACCGTGGTATTTTTGATCAGGTAGATTGATATTTCATCATTTTTTCAATAATCTATCAGTTTTGGCTTTTTCGGTTATTTGAAATTGATAGGTGATATGATACGGTGAAGTTTTTTTTTCCTCGTGCACTGTAGCTGATTGACGAAATGTCCAAATGAAATGATTGAACTGTTCAAATTAGCTTAAAGTGAATCTGCTATAGATTACAGTTCTACAAACTTTGTAAATGGAATTGTTCGAAAACTTGTAAAAAATGGTATAATCAGTTTGTAATAATCATCAAATACTCAATAAGGCTAGATATAATCTTATATAAAGATGAATATAAAATTTGCTTATTGGTTTGTGTGTTTCTTTTAGAAACTAAATAGGAAGCTTGTACACACTACTGCTGGATTTGCATTGATGCTCTGCTGGCCTATGTTCAGGTACTCTTTTGTTCACTTCACTAAGAATGAGGCCTTCTCTTCGAGCTTACTTCGTAACAGTGATTGAACTACTGGTGATTTGTTGCAGTGCTGGTCGTCAAGGTGCGATTTTTGCAGCACTTATTCCATGTGTGAATATCATCAAACTGCTTCTTATAGGCCTTGGGATGTGGAAAGATGAGGCAACTGTCAAGTCCATTAGCAGATCTGGAGACTACAGGTTTGTCGCAGTGCAATTGAAGCAACTTGTAAAATGCATTTCAGATTTATCAGCTATCTTTGGTCTTCTAGCTACTGGCTTCCTGTGGTTTCTACAACTGTAAAAGGATGATTTCATTATTCTGTCATTTGCTTAATATACCTGGCTATGTGTTGATGTAGATGCAAGTTAAGCAACAGATGTTCATCAAATATGTACCAGCATAATCCTGATTGTAGTATAATCTGTGTTGGCCATAAATGCTAGCATAGCTTGCTTGTATTGGGTAGCGGTAGTGATAATTTGTTAATGTAATGAGAATGAACTAGGATAACCAAAAATGTGAAGTTGCAAGCCAAATGTGACAAATCTGTTCTACTCTACATATTCCTTTAGTAGTTTTTAGCTATGTACCGACGAAATTAGAGTTGAGGAATTGTGGAGAACTCAGGTTTGAATCTACTTTCATACCTGGGAGTTCTGGTGATGTTATTAGTACCTTAATATCACATGCACTTATATGTTACTATATGAGATGGGCTGTTAGCTTGTACCAAAGACATGTGTGCCCTTCTCCCTTTACTTGCATTTAGAAATTTTAGCTTCTTATATGTCCAAATGGCTTGTTGTCTATCCAGGGAACTACTAAAGGGCCCTCTGTACTACGCTATAACAATCACATTGGCCAGTATTGTATACTGGAAAGCCTCTCCCATCGCAATTGCAGCAGTCTGCAACCTTTGCGCTGGTGATGGTAGGTTTATCTATATATTTTCTACAATCATTATACAGTATGATTCACTATCATCTAACTTTATACATCTTCAATTTACTCTGTAGGCATGGCTGATATAGTAGGGAGACGTTTTGGAAACGTAAAACTTCCTTACAATCCAAACAAGTCAGCTTTGGGCACAGTTGCAATGGCGACTTCTGGTTTCCTTGCTTCTACCGGGTAGGTAATTATGCCTGTTGAACATTAGTAGAGTTCACAAGATACTTTGTCTATGTATACTATCCTTAATGCTGATAAGAGATGATAAAACAGATTCATGTTCTACTTCTCCTCGCTTGGCTATTATCAAGAAAGCACCAAGATGGTTCTGGGATTTCTGATAGTGTCTCTTGTTGCTGCATTAGTCGAATCACATCCTTTAAGCACCGAGCTTGATGACAATCTCACAGTCCCCCTTGCCTCCGTGTTGATTGGTAGTTTTATTCTCTGAGACCCATCGTCTGGGACACTAGAAGGCTATGCTACGGATCTAGAATCAAGGATACATATCTGATACGGGAGCTTCGAGCTCTCCCATTATTTCTTGCTGGCTCATGATGCACCAGGTTTGGGAATGGCCGTTTAATTTCCTGACTGTTGATGGTAATACTGTCAGATGAATATGTTGTTGTATTCCCATGTATCATTTCAAAGAGTGGGATTGTACTTGGAACAGGCTGAATTAGAGAGTCATGACTCCTGAACGACATAATATACCTCAGTTGAAATAGTTATCACATTTTAACATCTTGCAGTCATCTACATTGATATTTGTTTAATAAAATTGAAATTTTACTTTGTAAATTTCCATTATGTACTTTTATTGAATATTTCACTGTTGTAGTTTGAGGAGAAAAATTCAAAATTTATCAAAATTTGCGAGTAATGGATATAAGAATACAACTTCGTTATCAATACATGATTGCCAAAGAATAGGAAGAATAGTGTCATAAACTAAGATCTTGTTTTCTTTATCCGAAAAGATTATTAATTTTTAGTCAGTTCAAATTAATCTAATTATTTTTTATATTAAATTTAAGCTCAATTCTATTCAGGTAAACTAGCTCCTCCTAGTAATTCTAATTACCATATCACCTTGGTATTCTATTCATAAACTATTTTAAGTTAATTAAGTGTAATTGATGTCATTATTATAGATAGCTACGATGAATCTTGAGAAAAGAGTTATGACCGGGGGAATTTTTGTGGTAGAAAATTAAAGTCTATTTATTGGATTTATTTGGCTAGATAAATTTTATTTTTCTCTTGGAAATTTTTTTTACAATTTATATTGCATTGGATAAAAAAATTGGAATGTCCTATATTTAGCCACACATATTATATTTTAGCAAACAATCTCGATTTATTCACATTTCACATTAAATAATTACAACTACCCAATTAAATTTGGTGAAAGTAACAATTTATTTAATGTAAAGTTAGTCATTTAGCTCAAAATGCATGAACTGTTGAATTACAAAAAATATTCATATGTGTATGCAAAAATAAATGAATCAATCAAATAGTAGTTAAAATGATTTTATTAATTTGGCTTTGTTGCTTACGACATGAGGTATATTCAGAATTGGTAAACTGTAAATATGTGGGAACATATTTATTGTAACAATCACCCGTATTTAAGCCTGAGCTAGACATAAAAGATTGATGCCATGACATATTCAACAAATTTAACTTCATTCGTATATGTAGTTGTACAAACAAACTCCTAATTTAAATGTCAAGTATCAACAAACTCCTAAAAATCTATATATTATATTAAAAGTGGGAGGAATCTTGAGAAAAGAGCTATGCCACATGGGAGAATCTTTGAGGTGGAAAATTAAAGTCTATTTATTTAATTTATTTGGCTAGATAAATTCAATTTTTCTCTAGAGAAATTTTTTTAAATTTCTATTACATTTGATAGAAAAAGGTGGAATGTTTTCTATTTAGCCACATGTTATATTTTATCCAACAATCTCGATTTATTAACATTCCACACTAAACAATTATAACTACCCAAACGAATTTGGTAGAAAAAATTTGAAATTTCTATTACATTTGATAGAAAAGGGTGGAATGTTTTATATTTAGCCACATGTTATATTTTATCTAATTTTTAAAAATTATTATTGAACATGAAATATAGCATTACAAATATATCATTACAATTACAATTAAAATCTATTATATTTGATAGAAAAATGTGGAATGTTTTATATTTAGCCACATGTTATGTTTTATCCAACAATCTCGATTTATTAACGTTCCATGCTAAACAATTATAACTACCCAAACGAATTTGGTAGAAAAAATTTAAAATTTCTATTACATTTGATAGAAAAGGGTGGAATGTTTTATATTTAGCCACATGTTATATTTTATCTAATTTTTTTTAATTATTATTGAACATGAAATATAGCATTACATATATAGCATTACAATTACAATTGTTAAACAAGATGAATTTATCAATCAATTCTAGATGCAAATTACCACCAATCTCTATTCAGAGAATACCAATCTCTATTCTCTTACGGGGTGTCTCAGCTTGCCACTCGGCTACAAACGCTTTGACAACATTTTATTTAATATAAAGTTAGTCATCTAGCTCAAAATACATGAACAGTTGAATTGCCATATACAAATTCACACCACTTAACTCAAGGAAATTAAAATTGATGTTTATATGCCATTCATTCAAAACAACCCCTAAATTCCTAATTAACTAGTCTAACTAGATTTACAAAGAATATTCATACGTGTATGCACAAATATATGAATCAATCAAATTGTAGTTAAAATGATTTTATTTGGCTTCGTTACTAACGACATGAGGAATATTCATAATTGGCAAACTGCAATTAAGTGGGAACATATTTATTATACCAATTACCCGTATGTTTAAGCCTGAACTGGTACATAAAAGATTGATGCCATGACATATTCAAAAATTTCGACTTCATCCATATATGTAGTTATACAAACAAATTACTAATAAATGTCAAGTCTTAACAAACTTCTAAAAATAATATTAGAAGTCTGATTTTCAATCACTTAATTTCAATAATATCAATTTGTTGAACAAACTCCTAATTTCATGATATGTTTAGGCCTTTAGGGTAAATAACCTAGCATAAAATTTAACTATGACATCACAAGAATTGAATTAGAAGGTAGTATACCAACAAAATAAAAAAATGTTATAGTCTGTCATGGATCTTCGTCCCGAAAATATGTTGGTGGAAATTCTTTATCATGCTGTAGCAAATTCTCCACCCAAATGGGCTGGCTGGATGCTCATGTAACCATTTCAAATCTAAATAGCTAGTATTCTATGTTATGGCGTGAATGATGAATAGCTAGCATTCTGCTTCAGTCAACCCATGCACTTTGATTCCATCCACGTTTTGTTCTTTTCTCATTCAAGAAATCTAATTTTCAAACACTAAAATTATACCATTTCAATTCTGTCTCATTATACATTATGTTGAAGTTAGTTATATCACCATTCTCATCATTTTATTTATATAATTTTCTTGCCATAAAAAAACTTGGTCAAGAGGATTATGTACTCAAAAATAGCCACACCTGTAAATTCACGTTTAACTGTGTGAATTGCATTGCCCACATACTACTGCAAAAGTTGTTTCTATTAATTTATTTTATCTTTCCATTTATATTTTTAATAAACGTATACAATATTATGTCGTCATAGCCACGAGAATTTTATGAAATTAATTGAATTTCCAACCACTATCTCTATTTCAATATTTTCTTTTCTATATCAAATGCATTTTATTTATTTTGTATTAAATTCCACATAAATTTATGTACAAAACTCCAACAGATATTAATGTAAATGAATTCATAAAAAAAATCGACTTTATAACACACATGTTTTCATAAAGTCGGCAAACCACAATATTATCTCCTATAATTTTGTACTAAAATACAATTCTACGTATATGCTTCTTAATTTTTTTTTTTATTATCGATCAAGATAAATTTGATGTTTCTATTTTTGACAATAAGCTCCATCATATGGGGTTGAAGTTGTAAAATATTATTATGTACATCTTTGACTTAAATACGAGAGGAATACCCTTTTATTTGTGATTCTTAATATGCAGGAGTTGATGCACAAAAATACGGAGTCAAAGTTACTCTGAATGATTGGGATAAGGAAGAATAACCTTGTTACAAGATCTGACCACAATATTTTATTATTAATTTAGAGAAAACATCAACTTTTTTTTTTTTGGGGGGGGGTTGTTGGTGGTAGAGGAGTTTGCAGATAGGTAGGAAAATTCTCTTTGATCTTCTCTGTACTTTCTTGATCTTTTTAACGACCCCGACATTCGGGTGGAGGGAGGGTCAACTAATTTTCTCTATGCGGGGAAACTGTCTTCGATCCTTTATGTACTTTTTAAATCTCCATAATGATGCGAAGGGGAGAGGGGGATCAACTTATACTCTCTAGGAAGGAATTGTCTTTCTTGATCTCCATGACAAGCTAGGGGGAGGGGGGTTTGGCAGATACTTTGGAAGCGGGGAAGCTCTTTTCGATCTTCTCTTTAGTTTCTTGATCACCATAAAGAGGTCCCCGGGGGGGTGTATCAACATATACTCACCTAGGAGGGTAAATTTTATTTAATCTTCTCTGTACATTCTTGATCTCCATAACGGACTGTAGGGTATGACAGATACTCTCTAGGCAGGAAAACTCTCTTCTATCTTCTCTCTATTTTGTTCATCCATAACGAACTCGAGGGAGTGGGTTGTGGAAAACATCAATAGTAGCATGTAAAATTACGCCTGTAGAATAATATTTTTGTGTATTTGGTGGGATTTGCCCATCAAACTTGACTAAGTTTCCAAGTTCGATTTCAAATGAGGCAGTTTCATACATCAGTATGCTATGCAATGATGATCAATAACTTTCAAGGACAATCATTATCACGCTCTACCTTTCAAAGTCTGTGTTCAGTCATTATCAATTATATATATCATTTTCCCGTGTGACTATCAGGAAAGGTATGAAGGTCTTAGCATTGGACGAAGAAGGAAACCAAACAACATGACGACAAATGTTGTTTATAAGGAGATTTTTAGAAATCTCTAAGGTATGTAACTTTTTATTGACATCTTTGTTTTTTTTATGTTAGTCAGTAGGACTTTTTTATGGTCAGGCATACGGTCGCCCTGCCTGATAACATGCATTAAATAAAAAAATTGATATATTTATTCCGTTAAATTTTTAAATAATAAAGTAAAAAATTGGTGATTCTTAAAATATATTATTTTAATTTTAAAAATGTTTTGGAAGGAAAATTAAAATTTTTTTATTAATATTTGTATTTTTCCAATTTAAATATTCACAAGGCAGAGGTGATCGCCTTACTGCCTTGGCGAAGCCCAATAACCTTTCAACCTTATGAATATTTAAATTAGAAAAATACAAGTATTAATCAAAAATATTAAATTTACCTTTTAAAATATTTTTAAAATTATAATAATAATTTTTAAGAATTATTACCTTTTCAATTTAGTGTTTTGAAATTTAAACGTAATTAATGTGTCAATTTTTTTTATATGTTGACTGTTGTCAGACAGGGTCTGATCGTAGAAAAGCCCTAGTTAGTATACAAGTATTATAACTTTTAAGAATTATTACTTTTTCAATTTAGTGTTTTGAAATTTAAACGTAATTAATGTGTCAATTTTTTTTATATGTTGACTGTTGTCGGGTAGGGCCTGATCGTAGAAAAGCCCTAGTTAGTATACAAGTATATTATAACTCGGTAGTTTTTTTAATTAAACGGCTAAAGGGTGTCTCAAACCCCCAATCTATTAGTTGGAGTTGAAGTGTATTACCAATTGAGCTGCGCTTCGTTTTTGCCATCATTTTCAATACTTTGCATGCAGTACGTGTGAAGTCTGAAGTCTTCGTACCTTCTTTTTTCCTTCTCTTTTTTTTTTTTACAAACTTTTATCATTTTTATTATTATTGTTATGTACTCTATTGTTACGTATAGTGTTGCTTTTTTATTATAAATTATTAATTCTTATATATTTTATTATTTATTATTTTTATTAATAAATAAATAACTATTATTTATAAAAAGTTCAATATAAACATCGAAGAATTTCTCAATAATAATTTTATTAACAATATAGATACGGGCATACGGGTTATGTCTTTGGTTAATGTTTGTGGACTGGGTACCTCCAACTTTCCAAGGCGTGGCAGATGGCACGACGTCGCTTGGCTGGCATTTTCAACCTGATTGTAAACTAGATTGTGAATTGGTTACCAAATTTCTCTATTTCATTCCACGAACATGGCGTTACAGAACTCAGGGATGCTATCAAGAGATCAATTACTTTACCTCTTCGATCGCTTCGACTTTCTCGCCTCCCAACCTGGTCCGTCATCTCACTATTCTAATTTCAATTGTCACTTTCTGCTTCTGCTTCTCATTTATTGATTGATTCTTAGAGGTGAAGTCTCGCATTGCTGAAGCTGTCAATGATAAGCAGGTTCAGCCCATTGCTTGATTGATTCTACTCCAATTCAAATGTTTAGCAATTGATTTTGCTTTACAATTGGGGAGCTTGAGTTTAATTGATTTATTCATGCAGGAAGCTGTAGCTGTAACTACTGCAATCCAAGAAGAGATTTTTACAGACATGGGAGTTGGTCAGTTAGTAGACTCTATTATGGAAGCATCATTAAGTTTTTTCCTTTTTAGTGTCTGTGCATTCACTTCAGATTCTGAACTAGAAGTTCGTCAAATAGTGAAAGTCAGTCTTTTTTTGTGTTATCACTTGTTTGATATAGTAGAAGCTGTTATACTGATCGAGTATTAACTTGTATGTATGAAGTGTTCGCTTCTACCAAGGAACGTTTTCAAACTAGTTGAATTTGGAATTAGGTTGAGCGGAATTGTTTTTACTGGTAAAGGAAGCTATGGTTGTAAAAGGAAAATTGACCTATCTTTGTGATTTTCATGTGTAGTGTGGCCTGTAGGTGTTTATTTTATAGTTTTGAATTTTCAGATGACATGCCTTGAGAATACTATGCTTGTATGGTGCAGATCCGCAGTTTGGTCTAGCTTGCTTGGGAAAAGTAAACATGGCATTTGAGAATGACCGAGATTTGATGATACGGTTTTATGGCTTTGTAGCTAGGTAAGTGTAAATATATGTTCGTAAAAAAGCTGTGACTGTGTTAATGACTTGATACTTAGGCGTTAATATATCCTATTTTGGTTCTTCCCATGTCCATTACTGTCTCTTGTGTGACCGATGCTAAACTGGATTGTCAATCTGTCATTATGCATTTCCCCGGACTGATATCTTACACCTTTTCTGTTCTGTTGATTTGAAAGGGAGGAGATAGCTTGTGAGGAAGCTGAACTTGGGCCAGAAAATTTTGAACTGAAGACGGAAATGCAACATTATCTACAAGAACAGGTACACTAATCTGTCTCCTGTATATTTTGACTGTTGGGGAAGAATTGACTTATTGGGTTTATATTTTTTCCAGCAACTGGAGATGCTAACTCATATGCGCAATTTTCACATGGATGATCAGTCTGCAATCCTTGAAAAGGTATGCTACACATGTTGCTGACTTGCTGCTATCAGTTTATTTTATTTTCTACTTCCGTTCTTCAAACTTTACATGGCTCCAACCAAAAGGATTATCTTCCTACCTTCTATGCAAACAAGAGTTTCTGTGATCTGTATCTGCATGTGTCAGCTTGCTTTATTTAGCCCTGTCTTATAGGTGTCTATCAGTTTACAATTACATGTAAAGGCTAAAGAACAGACTGGGTTAAATAATCCAGGTTTATTTTAGATATTGCTGCTAAATGTTGAAGCGTTTAAGAGATGATCCTATTGCGTGTTTACCCAAATATGCATTAAAACTCTGCTTTTATAATTAGTGATCTCATCCAGACAGTCAGACAGATACATAGTTGGACTTTATCTGAACATTTCAAACTATTTCAGTTCTCACCTGTGTTATTCTGGCAGCTTGGGAGTACAAGGAACTATTTTTTTATATGTTTAACATCAAATGCTTATTGTGATGCTGCAGATTCGTCAACAGATGGAAATGGCCAACTTCGAACCGGAGGCATCACTCTTGTCTGTTGAGCAGATCCAAGAAATAGTTGGAAGAAGGGTTTCGCCTGTATTTCACCCAGGATAGCAGTTGAAGTTGTTATTTGTAGCAACATGTACTCTGTATTTTCTACTCTTTTACAGACTCCTCAGGTCACGATGTAATGAAGTACAGTGTATTTATATTGGTCCTCTATTAAATTTTGTCTGAGTTGTGAGCAGCTGGAGATTAAGGCCATCTATGTTGTAAATTATTGTTACTGGTACAAATATTGAATAATTTGCCTAAAACTATAGTTACTGGAAGATGGCTTCTTACCCGGAGCATTATTGTCTAGATTGGGTTTATCATGTTTTATCATAAACTTTGTGGCTAGGTAGGCTAACGCTTAGCTTGCAACAAAAGCATAGTAGTTGTTAGACAAATATGACATTCAGCAATGTCAGAGTTTCAAATAGGGTAGAGTTTGCCACCCTTCTGATCAAACTCCCAATTGCAGTCTAGTTTTACTTTGCACTTAACAATTCATTCGGACATTCATATTCTTAAAATTTTCCATTTTATAAAGGACTCCACCTTATGCTCTTGAAAATGATGACTACAAAGTTATACATTCAAAATGTAATCTTAGCCAAAAATGGGCTTATCTGACTTAGTTTTGGAAATGTTCAAAGTATTATCATATACCAAAAGTTAGAAACAATTATCAAATGTTGAAATGGCCGAGTTGGTCTAAGGCGCCAGATTAAGGTTCTGGTCCGAAAGGGCGTGGGTTCAAATCCCACTTTCAACATCTCATTTTACTTTTTAATTATCTTCTGTTTTATTTCATAAATTGTTATTCAAGTTACTTCATACTAAAAATCCTATTTTCTAATTATGTTATCCCACTCTCAACATACTATTTTACTTTTTAGTTAAGTTATGTTTTACTTCATAAATTATTATTCATGTTACTTCATACTAAAAAACCATCTTTTTAATTATGTTACTCCAATCTCAACATACTATTTTACTTTTTAATTATGTTTTATTTCATAAATTGTTATTCATCAACATACTATTTTACTTTTTAATTAGGCATATGTTTTATTTCATAAATTGTTAATCATGTTACTTATATTTTATTTCATAAATTGTTACTCATGTTACTTCATACTAAAAAATGTTTTTAGCTTTTGTATTACTTTACTTCTTAATTATGTTTTTATTTCATAAACTATTGTAGTTTTGTTGTGTTCTATTCATGTTTTTTCTGTTTTAATTCACAAACTTGAGCCACCCTTTCAATATTTTTACGTTTTGTATTTTCATATTGTTGGTATTTGAGTTTCATTCATTAAATTTTTCTTCTTTTCGGTGTGTTTTATTTCATTATTTTTGGTTTTTATATTAATCGTTGCTCTCGCCCCTTTCACAGTTTCATCACGTAAAACACTATATTCATCCAGTACGTGACCTCTTGTCCATTGCTTAATTCATGTTCCTTGTGTAACACTTTCAGCCTGAAGAGATTATTGCAGAGAGTATTTCCCTTCACCACGGAACAAAACCCAATTTGACTTTAGTGAACTCGTTTTGTTTTCAAACGTCCTGAACCAATTAACCATGTTAAATTTTGTCCTTCCAATAATCCAATCCTTGTCAAGATTGAAATTCCTAAACTAGGGATCAGTTATTAGCTATGTAGCTGAAAATTGCAAAACAAAATGAGATAACAAAAAACATTAACAAAACAAGTGTATCAAACTCAACATAGATAATCAACGATGTAATCCTAGTGTTTAGGACATGTAATCAATAGAGAAGAAGCACAAAAGACTAAATCTTCTACTGCTCTACACATCGAGTTCATCAAGTTCTCCTCCTCTCTATTTCAGCTTCTATAAGACCTGCAAGACCAATTAAAAGCAAGAGATTAGGATCTTCCACGCACCACATTGTTAAACGTCAAGGATGGATGCACATGCACTTCAATACAACATATTGTGTTTATTTTGACACACCCAAATGCGAGTACATTTAAGTAGTTCAAAAAACCATAACATCGATCCTTTCAGCACAAGGTGCAGCTACTTGCCTTTGAATCCTGACATATAAGTTTTGATAGTGTTGTGATGTAACAATACTCCAGATTCATAGGAATCACAAGTTGTATTTTAAAAGTGCTGCATCCTATATCCCAATGACAGGTTTATTGAGAAAGACAAAGTATATTCAAAGATTATGACTTATGAATAGGAACTCACAGACATTATTGTACACCTTATACAGACCACTACTAGAGTAAATTCATAATCATGATAAGTCTCTTACTTGCAAGTATGCACAGCACATAGACCATGTAACAAAGCTATATAAAGTATAAACTATGATATAGACGTCACGATTCAGCTATTTTCAGATCCAATGATCACATTAGCACAACATGGTTACTTAAATCTGCCTGCATCCAACATATCAACCCTTGGACGTGCCATACCTCAACCAATCATTGTAACATAGCTATATAAATGATTACATGCACTGATAGAAATGTGGAGCTATTTTCAGATTCAGCAATCACGTTACAGCAACATGGTATCTTAAATCTGCCTAAATTCTAGTACTATTCAACATTTGTTCTTCGATAACTTTGCCCTTAGGTGATAAAGGTAAACAGTATAGTGAATGCGGCACTGAAATATATCAAAGCATATTCAATAATCGTAAAAGAGCTAGAAAAATAATGACACGCTTGAAACACATCGTGTCTGAGCTATATCTCAATCTCGACTATCAACTTATCACAGCATGGTTATTTTCATCTTTCTGCATTCTACTAATCGACATCCTTTACTTCTTATTCTACCCTCAGGGTGCGCAATGGGTAATCAGCAACACCCAGGCTCATATAGCTACCAATTACAAAAAGGTTGTAAGCATCGATATATTGCAAAGGTTGTAGACATCGATATATTGCAACCGCAAGCAAATTACACTAGATTTTGCAACAAGATATCATTGCTTCCAACATTCTTATGCAGCATATACAATCAAGTATGACACAAATCAGATTAATCTATTCACTATATTTTCATAGATCAACTCACAGGCGCACCATTATCCTCTCTATCAATAATTCAATATAACTAATAATTAAAAGTATAACCACAAACAAGCAGCTTCCAGAAATCACATGTGAAATAGCAGATACATATTCGACGAGTAATTAGCAGCATATACGATGATAATGTATCGATCTGACGTACCTGTGGTACAATCAACCAGATCCAACGATGATGTTGTTGATCGGGATGAAAATCAGCTTGACGAAGAAACCAACGAATCCCATCACCACAAATCCGATAGCTGTACGCGTAGCCACCTTGGTGAATTCTGCATCACAACAATTCAACAAATCATCATCATCACATAATCACCAATGGATCAAATCACAAAACGTAGTTCATAATCGATTCAAACAACAGAGACGCACAAAATCGTGGAAATGATTGATTTACCTTTGCGATCGGGCTTGTGGCATCGCTTGACAAGGCGGATGCTGTCCTTTGAGAACTCTCTCAACGGATCGAAAACGGAATCCAAAGCATCCATTGTTGAATTCTTCTTCTGCTTGGTCGATCGATCGGTTTGGAAAAAATCTGTGTGTGATGAAGAAATGAAGCGGATTTGGTTCTTTCTGAACTCGCTTGACTTGTTATTTAGCTGGTTTTTATGTTTCTCATGACGAAACTACCCTTGCCAACGCATGTGTTTTTACGGTTTTGTACATGTATGACCCGGAAATATCATAATGGCCTTGGATAGCTTATTGGACATGGGCCGTTTTTTAGGGAGAATAATTGTCCAAATCAACTTTGCGATTATATTTGTAGATTAAGATTTTGGCAAACAAGTGTTATACTAAGTAAATTTGGATTAAGAATTCTAGAATATCGAGTTTTAACAGATCGTTAACGTATCAATAACACAATAACGATGTGAGGTGAGTGTAATAGTGAATTAATATATATAATTTTTTCGTTCAATAACAAACATAATTCATTATAAAATTCAATTTTACTCGATCTTAAGTTACATGTAAACAATTTGTTATTATCTCATATATTTTTATTATTGTATATATAATAAATTTTTATATTGAATTAAATATAAAATTATAATATTCTAAGCAAGATCAATGATGTTTATCGAATTTTAATACTTTTAGCATAAGTATTTAAATGTAAATATCAATTTTTAATACTTCTCATTTAACATGTTTTAGAGCTCCACACATTATTTAGAAAAAATGAGAATATCTCAAACGTAAAATATAAAACCGTCATATTTATATCAAATTACACATTTACTATTAAAACGTATATATATTTTGTTTCATTTACTTGTTTTATTAATTTACTTGTTGAGTTGTTTCCTGACTGACTAGTGCGGCTGGTGCCTACCAACTATAATCATCATCATCATCATCATCTTTGTTTTGAGCATTAATTGTCAAATGTTCACATAATTGAACAAGTCTAGCATAAATTATTGCATTAGTTTTGACTTGGGAGTTGGGAGCTAAATAATGCACATACAATTAAGCAAGCAAGAACTATATATGAAGTAGTATATGGAATCTGTTAAAATGTCATTCTCGCTTCTACGTAATTCAACCATTTTTACAAGTTTTTCTGAGTAGAAAAGTATTCACAGTTATAGAAATTATGGAAGAAATACCAACTACATACGAGTTTAGCATGCGCAAGACCAAGGTTATAGAGACACATCACTCAAATTGGCAATTTCAAGTCTTAGAATATTTCAACTTTTCAAGTCAGATAGCCAAGGGTCTAACAACAATCCATATGCTATAAAAAAACTGGACAGATTGTATCCAAGCTGAGAGTTTTTTATATCTTGTTCATTTGATTTCTGCATAGAATCACCACTTGAGGCTTGTTGGACCAAGTATAAGACTCTCATGTTTCCCAATCTTAATTCATAAGTCTCAGTTTTTACCTGTTCTTGTTTGGTTCTCGATATATACTAGACCAACTGTCTAAACTCTGAACAGAAAACTCATAGCTAAAGATGGTGAAGTTCTGTAAGGCCTTATGCTTCTTGATGATACTTATACTTTTGGGAAGAGGAGAAGCGCAGCTGGCAGAGAACTTTTACGGCTTCACTTGTCCGAATGTTGAGAATATTGTTGCGCAGGCTGTGCAGCAAAAGATAAGCCAGACATTCGTTACGATTCCTGCCACTCTTCGCCTCTTTTTCCATGACTGCTTTGTTCAGGTAATGTTCGTAGCAGTTCTATGCTTACTATCTGAAATTTAGTGAGATTTCTTGGTATTTTTACAGACTAAATTTCCTGTTGTTTGTTTAGCAATAAGAAGGTAGAACTGGTGTTTAGTTTTCTTTTTGTTTCAATCTTTTTCTTCTTGATTATATAGGGATGTGATGGCTCCGTTCTTATTGCTTCACCGAATAATGATGCTGAAAAAGATTCAGCAGATAATTTATCCTTGGCGGGAGATGGATTTGACACCGTTAATAAGGCAAAGCAAGCCGTAGAGGCTCAGTGTCCTGGTGTAGTATCCTGCGCAGACATCTTAACTATTGCTACTAGAGATGTTATAGTAATGGTAATTTTCTCTCAGCTTATCCGTTGCTTGCATACAGTCGAATTGATTTCAAAACCAGGTCTATGATACGTGAAATGGATTCTCATGCAGGAGGACCTGGATACAACGTAGAGTTAGGAAGGCGCGATGGACTTCGATCTCAAGCATCTGATGTAGCTGGAAACTTACCAGAGCCAACTTTCAATCTCAATCAACTGAACACAATTTTTGCAAAGAACAATCTGTCTCAGACTGATATGATAGCACTATCAGGATGCCATACACTCGGTTTTTCCCATTGCACACGCGTTTTGAACCGCATCTACTCATTTTCTTCCTCCAATCCAGTTGATCCGACCCTGAACCAGGCCTACGCACAGCAGTTGATGCAAGAATGTCCTCAGGGTGTTAGTGATCAGATTGCTATAAACATGGATCCTGTTACTCCACGCAAATTTGATAATGTCTACTTTCAGAACCTGGTCGATGGGAAAGGTTTGTTCACCTCGGATCAGGTTTTGTTTACTGATCTAGCATCTCAGTCGACCGTGACTGATTTTGCAAATAGTGCTGGTAACTTCAACGGAGCTTTTATCACAGCTATGCGGAAACTTGGCAGGGTTGGTGTCAAAACAGGCAACCAAGGAGAAATACGACTAGATTGCTCGACATTTAACTCACAGAGTTAAGTTTATACAAGAATTCACCAATAAGATCTGCCTTGGCACATCATCAATAACTTGGTTTAGTGTAATGTCCCCTACATTATGAAAGCCAGTGAAAGTGAATGTAAACAACACAAGTATTCAATTTGATAATGAAACTTTCATCTAGTGTTTCAGGTACGATTCCGGTACTGTTTCTGAAGGAAGTTGATTAACCGGACAAACCAAGAATAGATCTCGTTCAGATGTCAAAATTGGCAAAGAATTCCAATATATAGGTTCAACAAATATGAAATATACAAGTACAGCATCAAAGATTCAAAAAAAGACCATATCACACACTCATCCACCAGACTGGATGCTGCCTTGAAAGAATATGGAACATCCAGCTACAATAATTTGATATATAACACCACTCAACAGCCAAATTACTGCTTGCTTCGACTTGCCTGTACTCTTTGCGCACTCTACTATTGCTTTCTTCAGTAATGATGCAGAATTACACAATCGTGGTAATAACATCTCATTAATTGTTAAGAGAGAGCAGCGGTACAATCTTCTGCTGAATTTTGTAAATCGTGAACCTATGTGGCTCAGCATTACTGGAATTACCTACGAGATTTTCCATAGAGGTTCGCATAGACTGTCTTTGTCCGGTACACAAGAAGCATACTCAAAGCAGCTGCTATGATGCAAAGTCCAGACATGATCAGGGAAGTCAAATAGTAGCAAATAACACCTTCACACTTTGGAGCATCATTGAGATAGACGAAGTCTGAAAAAGAATTTAAGAGACTGCGTTGGCCATGAGCGCGGCCTGCAGCTTGTTTCTCTGCCTCTCTGTCGTATATACTACTGGCAATAAGGCCTGAAAATACCAAAGAACCAGCGGGATTTGCTATAGTTATGAAATTGTATAGAGCCCCAAACTTTTTTAGCCCAAACAATTCCGAGATAGCAGCAGGGACTATTGCCCAGTGTGCACCATAGCCGAGTCCTACAAGAAGGGTTCCGATGTACATCTCCCCAGGCCAGCCCATAGCAAAGAAGAAATGTCCGACAGCCATTACAACTTGGGCAACAGCCATGGCTGCATGCCTTGGATATCCATATTCACTGTTCAGTAGTACAATAACTGTGTGAGGGAAACCTTGAAGCAGATAATTATGTTACAATAAACCAAAAAAACGCACTTTGCAACCTTACGGAACTTTTTCATTGAATTTCTCTTCACTAATAATGGAAAGAACACTGAAGTGCCATTTGTAGTTACCCTTGAAAAAATGAGGTTACAAAGTGGCACAATTGAATTGAAAGCCATTAAAGTGAAACTAACATATATGTCCATTGCAAAGTGCCATGTTTGAAGTGGTAGGCACTCAAGTGATTCACATGTATGTTGATGCAAAGTAACATATAAAACTAAAACAGAATTTTTGGGGCAGAAGTTGAAAGATATACCTGACAATTTTTTCAGAGAAATAACCGCCACCAACACGGCCTAAGAAATTCCAAATGCTGATCATGGAGACAAATACATGGGTGTTATCATACCCCAAGGACTGGCTCATCTGACCCAAATTATCAATCACAGTCAAACCCGATCCAGATCCTAAAAGAAGAGAGAAAAATATAATCCAAAAGTCCGCCTTTATCAATGCCTCAGTCAGAGTGAAGTCTTCCCCTCTGTGCGGCCTTCTTTTCTTGATTCTTACTGCTCCTTCTGCAGCTGCTTGGGCAAGCCTTGATTGGAGTTGGGCAATTCTCTTTTGCCTCTCACGAACTGGTAGTAAATCAACGTCTTTTGGCTTTTCATCTTCCATTTCACTGAATATGATATCTTGAACATCTTCAGATTTGCCTGTCTCTTGTTTCTCAGACTCGTTTAGCAGTGCTTCTTCCATTGGTGATCTTTGTTCTGGGCTGAGTACCAATGTGATGGGGATGACTATAGGAATCAACAAGAGGACGAACAAAATAGCTGTCAAGATTGTAATAACAGTGTGACTTACGTCGACCAGATCTTGCACGAGCATGACTGCCATCAAGTATGAAGCCAGAACAAGACATACAGCATAGATAATAGTGAAATTAGACCCGTCTGAAGAACGGAGTTGTTTGTGACCTCCAACAGGCCTGACAATGAACATAAGAGCTATGGCTACCATTGTAGGCCCAACCGCAATCATAAATATCAACGAGGCATGGTCTGGAGAATGTATCATTGCGTATATCTGAGTCAAAATAGCTCCACCCAACCCTGCGAACCCCTTAAGTATTCCCACAACAGGACCACGGCTTTTCGGAAAGTTTTGCACACAGGAGACCAGCGCTACTGTGTTGAAGTAAGTCTCGCCATTTGTTCCTATAAAGATAAGGATGCACATCTGCATATGAAAGAATTTCACCAGTCAGATGAATTGTTACAGATCAGAAAGACAGCATGCTCTTGCATTTGTCAGAGGAATTCAAATATGGATTCTCCAAAAGATCATCTAAAGTTAATACACTGGCATCCAGACTGTAGAGTGATACTACATGTTGATATTGCCTATTACCTGATGCATCACCTCATATAGTACCTTATTCATTACCCGGTTAGCCACTGATGGACTAGATGAAAATTGGAATCCAAATTTAACAATGTGAGTAGTAGTAGTTTTGAACAAAAGCACATTAGCCATTTTAGTGAATGCCAAGAAACTTGAAGGAAGAGACAAAGAGGAAATTTCATATACATGATTAGCCTTTCAGAAAACAATTTCGGATTATTTTCACGTGAGACGAAATAAATCCCCTGATGTGAAGCTCTCTAGTTAACGAAACGACAATCCGAGCATAGACCTAATTCAGTCAGAACTTCTGATCTGACTATAATGAGCTCCTTGGGAAACACAGAGCACAAAGTCATCTACATGGCCTTTTATTGGCCAGCAAGGGAACGGAGTAATGTATACATCTACACATTACTTCATTAAACACCAAAATCCATAGTCATAACTCTACAGTTACGCAAAAGAACAATCAAACAAACAATTGATCCGATCCTGACCAGATTAAGACAACTACAAACATTGAAATCAAAGCAAGTAAACAACAGCTCAATCAAGCTAGATGACAAGAGGTCAAAAACATCTCCCACAAGCTATAGCTGCTATTCACTATTCATCAAGCAAACAATATAAGAAGAATACAAATCGAAATGAGTCACAAAGAAGAAAATTCAATTTCCCAATACTCCATGTCATCAACTAGCTTAAAAGATAGACATATTCAATTCATCATAATCTAACATGACAAAGACATCAACCAAATCAATGATTCACACATCCAAATAGCTTAAGATCAACAATCAGCAGCTAAAACAAGTCAGACGCAAAAAGATGGAAACTTTGATCGAACACTCACCACCCACAACGGCAAAACAGGAATCCTAGCAGTGACAACAAGCCAAACCATACCATAGCCCACGAAATTCTGCAAAGCACCAACAAGAAGAGCACCCCATAAGGGCAAAATCTCAGACAAAGTACCAGCCAAGAATCCAACACTGTCGCCCAAATCCTTGGCGACACCAAGGCGAGCAATTTGTCGCTGATTGTAGTTCAAATTGCTCTTGATCGTGGGTGAAATGCTGCCGAATAGGTACCCGATTCCGGCACAGGACTGTATCCACATTGCGGCGACGAAAACGAGCCATCTGTTGTTGAAGAAGAGAGAGAGTTTCTCGCTCAGATAGCTCATCTTTTGCTATTTCTTTTCTGATTTTGTTTGGTTTGGTTTGGTTTTGATTGAGTGGATCAAGAGATACGTTCGGTTGCGATTTTTTTAAATTGGTGTTTCTGGAGAAGAGAGGAATCTGGATATTTTTTTGGTTTGGTGGAGAAATGTGAAGAAGAAGATGATGATTTGAGTGAAATAGTGTGTTGTGTTGTATATGTATATGTAACACACATGACCAAGCTACCTGTTCATATGAGTTTTTAAATGAGCGGCAAGGTCAGGTCCAGACGATAATGATGGAGATAGATTCATCATGTCTTCTTTTTTTATACTAAAATTCAATTACCTGGACTATTTTTGCACTTGTATACTATAGTGTAATCATATACTGGAATATTCAAAGATTTCAAGATTGGGTGTCGTCGCCCAATTTTCATTAATCATATTATTATTAAGAATTTTCAAATGCATATTTATTGATATTAGATCAAACTTAAAAATATAAATAATATGACTTAGCAATTAAAATTCATGACGAGTAGAGTTGTCTGAACTAAATTTCTAATTCAAACAATCTAATAATAATTGAAGTATTTTACTAGAAATATAAATTAATATTATATTACTAAACTAAAGAACACATTTGTTGTTAATGAAAAAAATTTAGGAATGGATTGATATAGAATTTGAGTGGAGAAATCGTCACTCCAATAATATAACAAACATGGCTTTAATGTTTATAATCATAAGATTCTTATACTTTGAAATTTATTTGTCATCCATCAAATATAAGGCCTGCAAGTTAGGTTTTATTTTGTTGGTCTGAATTCAATGAAATTAAACAAAATTTATTCGTAAGATAAAAAACAATTAAATATAAATAAATTGAACTGGAATTAATAATTTTTTCGATGAAAAGAATATAATCTTAATTGTCTACAAATAAACCCAGTCGAGAAGTGAAATAATGCTTAATTCTTTATTGCCTACCAATATAAGAGAAAAAATTTACATTTAACATTCGTTCATTCAGTACAAACTTTAGTCAGATTGAAACTTTATAAAACATACATTTAAAAAATATGAACCAACTCAAATTGAACATTATACATCTAAACTTTATTTGAATTAACAAGTGAAACGAGTTTTTAATAGGGCTCGATTCCAAGTTTCCAACCATATGAACAACTCTACTTCCATCGCGTATGTATATTTTCTTTTCCTTTCTTACATGTTACTGACTGATGGGATCTCAAGTAGTGTTTGTTCAGGTAGTAGAAATCGAGATATGTCGTGTGTCTTTCTAAATGACACCTTCCTATTCGCATTGAGTTCTCTTTAACTGAAATTTACTAAACTTGACATGTTAAACTTAATTGAATTTAACTGAACTAAACTGAAGTAAAGTATAAATTATAACTAAGTAGAACTGATTTGGACTGAACTAAATTGAATTTCACTGGACTGAACCAAAATAATGTATTAATTATAATTAAGTAGAATTAAATTGAACTGAATTGATTTTCAGTTAAATAGAACACAGTTTTAATGAACGGGCAAAGGGAAAATGTATGGCCGATAATGATAGGTGTTTAATTCTGTAAAATTGAAGTTAAATATTTTAGTGGAATTTTTTTTATTTTTTTGGGAGATTTTAGTGGAATATTGGAAAAATGGCTTTTGTGGACCAATTGGTTCTTGGCCCGCAGCCACGTGGTTATTCACTTTCCATAGCTATGTCTTTCAGCATCAGGCTGTCCAAACCGGACCGAAATGTACCCGTCTCATAGTCTATTCAACCTAGAGAAACATGTGTATCACAGTGCTAGATGATCGGCCTTTAAATTTGCAAATTCAAATATATTTTTATCATTAAGGGGTTGATTGGTATAGAATTTAAATGGATATTTAAATAAATTTTAATAAAATTGTGTTTGGAATGGAATTGAAATAGGTGGTATTTGAAATGTATTTTAGGCCAAATCATTATTTATCGAGCCAAATGAAACGATTTAAATGCTATCACAACTTTAGAATTTTGTATCTTTGTTCCATCTGAATATGCATTTGTACACCTCTGATTTTGTCATCCTGACATGCCTAATTAAAAAACATAGGAGTAACAAAAGTACAGAACAAATTATTCAACAAGTTTTCGTAACTGTAGTCTGTATATTTAAAAAATAACTTAAAATGATCAGCTGAATCCAAATCCTACACGATACATTCTATTAATTTAATTGAAATATATATTATAGTTGATAAGGAGACAAAATACAAGAAAACAAAAGCAACTTGCGATGCAGATTTTGATCCATTTTGTTAGTAAATGAAATTGCAATGTATCATATAATAGTCCCCAAGTAACATTAAGAAATACTCATTAACCACTATAATTTAGCTATGTTTATTCCAAGAGTAATATTATGACTGTAATTCAGTAACTAAGTGTTTCGTTGCATGTGTATAAGTAAGATAGAATGGTGAAAATAGAAAATGTTTTGGTTTATGAGTTAAAATATCCATATCCCTTTTAGAATTTATAAATAACAACACTAACTTACTGTTATAAACAATTAGGTTTCGATCAATGAGTAGTCGGGTTTTAATATATACTATATCAATGATAATATGTTATGCTATATATAGAAATGTAATTAGTGAGGGGAAGGAGACAAATGAGAATTCATGTGACTAGTCTGCAACGCATGGTATGGATCTAAAGTTCTGTCATGTGTCTGAAGCGAACGTGAATCCAATGTTGCGGTGTGCACAGTATAGGACAGGGTGAGGCAGCTACTACAAAACACGAGCTTTGCTTATTTTGTGTCTCTAGGACTGTAATTATACTTTTATCAACAAAACTGGTAATCAAGGTTTTGCTAATTAAAAGAAGTACAAGTTGTTTAGAAATAGCTTAATATGCAGGTGAAATATTGTTCTGTCAAAACAAACATATATACAACGAAAACGACACCATTTTGTTGGACAATTGGACTTGTAACATGGTGGACCAAATATATCTGCTGTGCATGCAATAATTTGTTATAACTTATGTAAGTAGTCAATTTTCTGCAAATAGAAAAGGGATAAAACGTGTACATTGATTGATGATGAAGCTTCTTTATTCGAGAAGGTAGGACCGTATGAGTTTTGGAAAATCATTTTGAGTTCTCACAAAGAATATAATGAAAGTCAAATATTCTATACAATTTTACCAACTAAACTGCATTTATTGTGACTGTGACATAAAAAATTTTACAGTGCCAAAATTGAATGCTCTAGGTCTGGGAACATATATTTAGTGGAAATCAAATTGCTACTCATCATCACCGGACTTATAATTATTGGCCACCTAAGCATCTTTTGTCTTTGACTATGTGAGGATCAGCTTCATAATTAATTAGCAGATCACTAGCTTGTATGATTAACTTAATCACAATGATTATGAGTTAGCTTTATTCTTCCACTCGTCAATTCTATAATAGTATAATCTAGCATGATACTTGTTGTGTTTGTATTGCTTTATTCTTTCAATTCGTTCATCATTCACTTAGAATAGACCGCATGGACATACATGTCGCTGGTTGCACTTTCCAGTACTGTATATATGTGGAATGCTCGTAGCCAATTATTATTATGTTTATTTCTTTATCCCCGTGTCTCTAATCCATGTTCAAATATCAACTTTTATCAGTCACAAATTTTAATTAGCTTGAAATTAACAATCTGGACCTACTTCAAGTCAGCGTGGGTTGTGGGTGCAAGTGAATATCTGCTTTCATATGAGATTTAATGTTGAATATTCTGGGGCGGTTGGTTATACAATTTAAATTGGTAAAATTCAATTTAAATGATCTGTTTTATATACAAAACAGATTATTTGAATTGGATTTTGTCAATTTAAATTGTATAACAAACTGTCGCCTAAATATTAGGGAGTAAAATCACTCATTCGACCTTCTTATTAAAACAAATTATATTCAATTGACAAAATGATTATTATTATTATTATTATTATTATTATTATTATTATTATTATTATTATTATTATAGTCACAAAATGTTCAATATAAAGATGACATATTCTTAAAACTGGCCTTCCAAAGAGGTCATATTTATCATATCCACAGAACATTAATATAAGAGTCATATTAACTTAAAAAATAATACATTTGCCTGGCCTTTTGTGGCATTAAATTGTCTTTTTAGATACAATCTTTTTTCTGTTTGATCTGGCCAAAAATTTCTCAGTTCTTATCCTTCCGTTCGCGCTTACTCAGGATATATACGTGAGTGTGTACTTCTCCTCTTCTTATCCAATTCACCAAGTGGCTTTCAAAATATTTTTAAAAAATTAAAAAACAAAGCACACAAGTTGCCAGGTGGATTATGCTAGATGCTTATAGCCTTATAGTGATGCGAATTTAATTTAGGTACGGATTGAGATAGAATTTGAATGGTATTTTTCAATTAAAATTGAATTTTTTGTGTACAAAATGTTTGATTTGAGTGGGAAAATGACCGCTCCAGCAGTATGCCAAAGAGGGACTTAGTATCATATGCTAGCTCTACAAAGTTTGTGAGGAATTTTGAGATGGTAGGAGTTAAAAATAAAATGTATCAAAAGTTTCGATATATTTTATTCCGTTTCGGTGAAATTTATAATCATCAATACATCAATTTGGGTGGCTAATTTTATATTAGTTCCAGGAGGGGTGGCCATAAACTATGTATTAAGGTCGTTGTTAAGGTCTAAATAACGTGATGGCGACAATGATTTTTTTGGAATAATAAGATAGTATGAGTGATACACGTTGTTGATTAATATGTCTCCTGAAAATGTCGTATATGTTTTCACACTGATATTTTCCTTTCTAAGAAGTTGAAAATGTGTATAGCTCATATTGATTGTTAATTTCCAGATTGTTGGAATTTTAATAAATTACATGTATAATAAAGTAACAGAATACTGTAGAAGCTAAATGTGTATAAGTGAATGGGAATACTACGTCTACGTCCTAATATAGTCTAAATTTCAACACATACATGTCAACGATGAATCAGTGTGACAGACAGGTAGAAACAGTCGCATTTCTCATAAATTACTTCCGATCATAATGATGCATGTAGTATATACTCTGGTCAGAATCCAATACTACTAGAGAACTTTTATAAACCTCTAATTCCGCTCAAGTTGTAAATAGAATACTTCTATGTATTTGCATTGCGAGTCTAACGACCCTGGCATATTGGCCAGAAGTAATATCCAGGGACCCAATCCTAATCCTTTGAATCAGTGAGAAGAACTACATAGATAGGAAGTTTTTAGGGGAAGTCACTCTGGATATTAAGCGGTCGGATGAAGTGTCTCCGACTACTCCCTCAGTCACTGCCTAGTTGCAGTGGAACCAATGGTCCAGACCAGGTATTGCAAATGTGGGAAGTCATTGGCAACAGATATGGGCCGGGGAGCCGTACTTGATCAGCTATTGAAGCTTAAGAATCTGCAAGGACTATATAGCCCTATACAATTGCTTTGTTTTTGTCATATGACTCAATAGTCAATATACCTGACATAGACTGCAATTCAGCACTCTTATCACTTGCTCTCACTGCAAGAAGTTGTACTGTTTAGATTTAAAAACAAATCCTGAAACAGTATTGCAGTAGTATAAATTATAACCAGGCTGCATTTCTGAAATCTATAACCTGTTTGATCATAAACCATCTACTCTTGCTGAGTGTTAAATCAATGCTTACTGAAGGTACAGAGTAAGTTCTTGCACCAAACTGACTAAGCTTGTTCATCTCGTTCTAACCAGTAAATAATCAACTAAACTTATTCATGGTGTATTTGAACAGTCAGTCCGGTACTGATCACACCTGCAAACTTGCTTGATTTCACTATTTCTAAGTCATATGTGAATATAGATGTAATGTTCATTGATTTTCTTATAAGATCTATATATACTAGAATAAGACAACATCATCACTCACGCATATCTCAGTTGTACATGGCATGGCTTCTTTTGATCTGTGTGAGTGGCACGGGGAGTTGAACATCGGACCACAATTGAAGTGGGTTTCGGTGAATCAGTTATACCAATGGCAATGAGCACTCCACTTTTCTTTATGCTACATCATTAAGAGCTCTTCCCGGGACAAGCAGTCTCTATACATCATGGAAAAGCCTCCTGATTTGATCAACAGTTGCAGGCGTCAATGTAACTGGACAGCGCTTGTACTGTGGCCATGAAAGAGAGCTTCTTATAAGTTTGAGATGGACAAAAAACCATTGGACTGAAGTGTGATTTGCTGACAGCTGGGGAAGAATTAGGAACACTGACCTGGTTGACATATTTAAATATACAAGTATAGCAGAAAACAAATCCTGAAATAGCCATTACTGAAGGATTTGCACGCTTTTGTGAACATAAAGGGCATAGCGTCTTATCTGATGGCAATGGAATTCCCTCTCTCGCTACCTGTTGGGGCAAAAATCATGGCACGGTTGATATAGAGAAGTCTCAGAAACAAAGAAAAGTGTGAGGGGCGACTGGGGTGGGAGTATATCACACATCATTCCACTCATATCATTCCTTATTCACTTGATATGAAATTAACTATACAGTGAACTGAAAGTCTGAAGGTAACACCAATAGACTACAAACTCATGCCTAGATTTGATGGGACAAGTCACAAAAGTATTAAGACGTAAAATAATAAACAAGAATAGAAAGGCTATGTTCATTCATAACAGAAGTATCAATGGTTGGGATCCCAACTTGGGAGGAATATCGCAATTTGGCTCAAAATAAAAAGAAACCGACCTTCGGCGCAGGTGGCGGAGGAGGTGGAGGGTATACAGTTGGAGCTGACATTCTTTCCTCTGCAGATTGGTACCACCATTCCATCATCTACATCCAGCAATTACACATTTTAAAATACAGTATATGGAGAGAGAGAGAGAGAGAGAGAGAGAGAGAGAGAGAGAGAGAAGCCATGAAGAATATCAGTTACTATGCAAACAAAATGAATGGGAGTATGCAAAACATAAACAGATTATTTAGAGAAGAATATGAGGAAAGCTTCCGGTGAAGATACTTATGAATTTGGTAAGGTTTAACGGACAATTTGAACCCAGTGGACCAATAAAATTTTCAAGTTTAAATATAAGAACTACGATACAAAAGTTTGCTATCCTCAAATGGCCCTATCCAACTACCAACGTGGAATGCCACTTCTGCAACATTTATCATGATTCTATCAGTCTCCTGTGAAGAATACTTACTTTGAAGAAAAACACTGCAGCAATCAAGCCAGTTTGTGCATAGTCAAGAACAGCATATGTGCAGCTGAGCATCCCACCTTGTATTGCCTGAGAATAAAAGTGAATATAAGTTTAGAACCTAGCTTTCATGTGGATAAAGAAGTTATTGACATTCATTGGATGTAAAGATATAGGAGTATAAACTAGAAGCATAACACATAATAGTATGAACAATCAACATTTGAGCTCCAATACCACAATAAGTCATATGACTACATTAGATCTAGTAAAGAAATGTTTTCAGCAAAACCAAAAGAATAGAAGTTACCTTTAGCCAAGGGGGTCCACGGAGTCTCTCACGCTCACGGCTTCTTATTTTTGAAATACGGGAAGATGTATCCATCTACCAGGAAATAGAAAATGATTAATCGATAAAAAAATTCTTACAAGATAAGGGCAAAATTTTCTTTATAGATGAGATATCTAAATACATTAATCTATTTAACCCTATGATATTGCAAAAACCAGGTAAATACGGAGCTAGCATCTGACGGTAAGTACCATCTCCTGCCCAGTTGCTCGACAAACATGAATACCAAGAGCATGCAGTCCAACAGAGTAGAACCCAGTAGCATCCAACAGATATAACAGCTGGTAAGCGAACGATAATCCTGCAGGCCAGAACACTAGCTCTTGTCAGAGGATGACACAAATGGGTTCAAGCCTGAAATTTAGCATTTTCTCTACACAACAGTTGGATTTTCCAGACAAGCACTACATAGCTTCCGGATTCTTACGGTAAGCACAGTAAGAAGTTACGGAAATTACTTTCTGCATCAGTCATATAAGACAATTAATCCTATACAAGGAAACATATGAACTAAAGAGATATCTGCAATCTATAAAGTTGTACAGGAAACAAGAGAAACAGAAAACCAGAAAATATAACTATTACAATGTCATATGCAATTATGCACATATTAACAGAGAGGCTTTGGCAGAATGTTTCAAAGACAAGTTCGGAACTAATTAGGTGATTTGCCAACGGAAGCTTCTTTTCCATAGGTGAAAAACATATATGAAAAAAGCATCCTCACTACAAGCCACAACATAAACACAACCCCCGCCCGGAGCTTATTTTACGGGCATAAATGCCCATGCAAATGCATTGTTAGTTCTATTTAAGTTAGATATTTTGTGGAAATCAATGGTACTTGGAAACTCAACCTAGTTAGAAAAATAACCTCAACACGTTTAGATTTAAACTTTTCATAGCCCAAGCCTAAGGCAAGATGGATCGATATGGAACAAAATATTTCAGATAAGCAAGTAAGATGTTAACTACAACAGAAAATTCATACCCTCAGTTCCAGCATGCAACCATGGATAGGAAGCACCTATTGCCTTCTGCAATTTCTGGATCAGACGAGCTCTGGGTGATGCTTCTACAACTGAGTTGCTACCGGAACCAAAAGAAATGTCATTTCGTGCTAGGGGGTCAGAATCCTGAAACCTCCCATCACTATCCCCCCATAGACTTGCCTGAAGTGAAGCTTCCCTTTCCTTGTTATATATTGTTTGCAGTCTTGACTTCAGATATGGTAATATAACCTGGAAAAGGATAATGAAGCAAGATATTAAGTACGCAGGTCTCTTGAACAATACAACAAGATGCAAAACAATAATGCTCATAATACTTAAAGAGACACGAGACTTTGTCTATTTCCTCTAAGTTCAAGAAAGCAAGAGGAATACAGATTATGTACCAGAAATGCAACTGAAAGAACTTTTTGACGCTTCCTCAATCCTGTGTGTTTAACTTCATGACCAGGCCCTGAGAGTAAATCACTCTTCTTAAGTTTAATGTTGACTCCTCTTCTCCTTAGTCCATATAAGGACTCAGCAAATGAAGCATCTGATGAAATGTAAAGTATCACTCAGCAAATGGTAACCATAGTGCAATCAAACACGTATATCTAGAGCTGCAAACATAAAACGAACGAGTAGACTTTCACCTGTGGTTCTCAAACTGTGAGTTTCAAGGACAAGCATAAGCAATGCGAAAAACTCATCTTCATAATCCAGAATTTTATGAATAAAAGGCCTTCTCATAGCAAATACCTGCATCCAAAATCACACAGGAAGTCTCAAACATTATTTTGTTTTTACGAAAGCATTCCATCTATGATAAACCAATTTAACTAACTAGCACATCCATTTTCGAACACCTGCAATCGAGCAATTCTTCATGTGCATAAACTAACACTGTATTCAAACAACTTCAATTAAGCAACAATATACTCTCAAATACTCTCACAAGGTCACAATTGGTATCTAAGTATTTCATTTCTTCAAAAATCAATCATATTGCAGTCGTTACTTGATAACTAATCAGCAATCAAAGTCGAAATTGATTTCCAGAAAATGCAAGCTATATCTCAATAAGCTATATCCAAAACAAAAGAAGATGAGTGTGAAGATCGAGAAGTGGAAAAAGCATACACCAAGGGAGTAAGTTAGGGCGGCGCGTAAACTCGACGGAAGCTGCTGAGCGGCAGACATCTCGAAGAACGTCGGCCGAGTTCCTTGACCTCCCACCTGAAACAACATCTGTACTCCCGCTTTCTTCCCCAATCACTGAAAGCTCTATCTCTCTCGCTCTTCTCTGTGCGTCATACGTCACGATTTCCAGTATGTTTCAACTCTGTCGGAACTTCACCCCTGTAATTCTCTGAAATTTCTGTATACACCCCTCATATTGGCCTCTTTACTCATATGCCCTAAAATAAAGATTTATTGATATGTTGGTATGCGAAATGTAACTCTAAAACTTAACTGATCATATTGTCTAAAAAAAATCATAAGTGAATGATAATTCAATTTTATCTAAATGAAGTATCAATTTTACAGGGTTATTTAGCTATATAATATACTAGTAATTCTCAAATTAAATAAAATTTAAGTTGTTTGTCAAATAATTTATTACCTATCATAACAAGAAGAGTCATACGTATATTTTTTAAATACTTGTCATTTTAATATGTTAAGTGACTAATAATAATGAAGTACATAGTTTAATAAGAGACGATCTTTATATATCTTTTTTATAAACAAACTATATTATTACTAAAATTATATTATATTATTAATTAAAATATATATTTATCTAATGAAATAAATATTAAAAAAATACTAATTTGATAGTTTATATGTATGTATTAGTAATAATAATTTTTTTGATGAATATAAATCTGTCTCACGAGACTGGCTCATAATAAAATGGAGGTAGTCAAAATCATTTAGTCAAGAAAGTCTTGTTACAATCCTTCATTCTTTCTTGACTATTTGGTATAATTAATCATGATTTATGAATTTCCTCTTCCTTTTCAGTCAAACCATAGATTTTATGTATCTCTCTAATCCCATGACTACAAATTCATATCAATAATATCAATACCACTTTGAGCACATGCACATTTAATGTGCATAAAGTATACTTACTTAATATTATCACCTCGAATATCTATAAATTAAATAAAATGTACAAATTCATTTCATTAGTAATTCAAAATTTATTTGTAAAAAATGAGAAATTTTAATGTGTTTGGACTATCTGTATTCATCTTTATGGTGTTAATCGTTGTTCAAGGGCGAAATCATGTAGACGTGATCAAGGTTAATGATTTAATTGACTGTACCGAAGACGCTTGCATCGCTGACTGTAGAGCAAAGATGTGCGGAAAAGCTACATGTTCAGATGGTAAATGTTTGGCACTGCCACCTCAAAGAGAGCCGATTTGCGTTTGTTTTCCATGATTAATATGGTTTATTCTATACTAGTTTTCCCAATATTGCACCACCTACTTGCGAATAATGTAAGATCCACTACTATAATGTAGTATCGTTGAATGGAAATTTTAATATAATTAAGGAATTGTATTTCATCCATTGTATTATTCGGTAATAGCGTCAACTTAATTTTTATACAAAAAAGATTGTTAAGAATTTAACATGCACCACATAAACTTTACATGTTTAATGAGTTAAAATGTTAGGGGAGTTATAAGGGGTCAAGTGGTAAGGAAGTAAGAGGTGATGGGTTTAAACCATATTTATGGTGGAATTTTATACGAAATTGAGTGTTAGTTCTCTTTATAGAGTCTCATGTTTACTTTGATAATTTATCATTAATTGTAACCCGAAGGAATGATGTGTGAATATATCAAATTCTAAAAAAGAAAAAGAGTTAATTAAAATGTTAGGAGGTGAAATTTCATCACTAAATTGAAATGACGAATAGTCTAACAGCATTCAATATAACACAACAATATATACATTGACGAACTATGTTATGTCACATTTTGAATTTTCTTTAAATATATTGATTTCTAAAATTGACGACAAATTGCAAATGTTTTTGTATTTAAGGAATTGAAAGATGAAGTCGAGACAAATTAAAATGAAATACATGAAAGTAAAGTTGGGATGGGGGAAGTATATATTAAAAAAAATTAAATTTAGGTAGAGAATTAAACCTAATTACAGGTTTACAACCCTACCTATTAGGTCTTTTCTACGCTCAGACAAGATTTCGCCTTGCGACAACAAGAAGCAAATAAAAGAATTAGAATATATATTCCGTTAAATTCTAAAATATTAAGTAAAAAATTAATAGTTCTTAAAAAATATTATTGAAATTTTAAAAGTATTTTAGAAGTCAAATTTGTATTTTTTTAATTGATATTTTTATTTTTTTAATTTAAATATTTAAAAGGCGAAAGGGCGATGGGGTGTCGCCAAGGTGATAAGGCGATCGCCCTTTCGCTTTATGAAAAATAAAATTTGAAAAATACAAATATCAATAAAAAAAATTAATTTACCTTTTATACTATTTTTAAAAATAAAATAGTATTTTTTTGAATCACCTGTTTTTTATTTTAGTATTTTAAAATTTAATAAAATATATATGTCAATTTTTTTATTTACTGATGTTGTTAGGCAGGGCGAAAACCGAACTAACCGTAAAAAATTACTACTTGGATAAATTGATTAAACACGTTTCTAAATTAATTCAAAACCTACGAGAATATTCATTGGGTAATTGGGCTAATGGCCCACATGGACGTGGCACCCACAGATTAGCGTGATTATACCGCAAAAGAACACAGCCAAAAGGCCAAAGCTAAAAAAGTAATTAAAAAATCCACAAAATAATCGCATCATCTTCTTCATCATCATCGATTCTCATCACATCAAATCACCTGCTCTCATCAGAGTAAACCAACCCTTCACCAAAATCAAACCGGAAGATGGATCCAGATGCGGTGGCGAAGGCATTCGTGGAGCACTACTACTCCGCCTTCGATGCGAATCGGGCGGGTCTGGGAAACCTGTACCAGGAAGGATCGATGTTGACTTTCGAGGGGCAGAAGATAATGGGATCTCAGAACATCATCGCTAAGCTCACCAGTCTCCCCTTTCAGCAGTGCCAGCACCAAATCTCCACCGTCGATTGCCAGCCTTCTGGTCCTCCCGGTGCTATGCTCGTTTTTGTCTCCGGTAATCTCCAGCTCGCTGGCGAGCAGCATGCGCTCAAGTTCAGTCAGGTACCTAACTCAATTTCTGCCGATCGATTTGTCGCTCATGTTGTTACTCATGATTTGATGGTGATTTGGTGTTATTACTTAGTAGATTGTTTTTTTTTACATTGTTCTGCTGCTGCTAGCATCTGATTAGCTTTGAGTTGTAATTCGATTAATACGCATATAAATCGATTGCTGATTTTAGTAGTTTTAGTAGAGGGTAGTGGATCAAATTAGGGATATTGTGGTGGATAATGAATGATGATGTATCGGCTGTAGCTCATAGTAGATGTGATTATTCGTAGTGGAGCGTAGCTGTCTGTTATTAGGTGTATTGAGGTGGATGATGAATTATGCTTAAGCTTTGTTTCGCTTTTAGCTCACATCAGATGTATTTATGTTAACACAATTCCAATTGACCGATTTCCTGAGCACATGGAGGGAGAGTGACTGAGTGAGTTATAAATCGTAGTTGTTTGAAATAGCTTTTGTGGGGAAGAAATTTTGCTAAATACCAGAAAAACAACATCAGTAATGAACCCTGTGAGGATAGATATTGTGTGTGATAAAGTCAATAGAAAGTGATTTGAGATAATAAGCTGGCATTAGCGAACCGAGTTAGTATCTTCACAGCTCAAATTTTGGGAGAAGTGATATCTACTGGTTTCAACCAATCCATGGCTCCACATTTAGTTCCCAATCTTGTTATTGCTATTTAACACTGGCATCCCCTTTTACACGCTATACTCTGCTAGCAGTTGCCATTTATATATGGAATGCTAAATGCTTCTCTTGGTTCTAAACTACTCCCTCCGTCCCGCTAGAAGTGAAACAATTTTCCATTTATGTAAATAACCCCACCATACAACTCATTTTCAACCACACATTATTGGACCCGCATATACTTTTCTAACTCATTCTTAACCACATACTACATATTTTCTTTAAAACTGTACATTTGAGATATGTTTCATTTCAAATGGGACGGAGGGAGTATTTGTGATCTAACTTGTAGATTTATAACCATATTAAGGAAGGAAAGCAGTATCTTGTCAAAACATGGCCCCACTACTAGAAAATCTACAAATCTATCGACCATGTAAATGCTGTAAATTCTTAATGGGATTTAACTAATCTTCTTGCACCCAAGAGCTTCACACGATTAACTAAAGTGCATGATGTATTATCCCGGAATCATTATGATAGGTTTGTCGTATGTGTGTCCCTGTAGTTCGATATACCAACCCTTGCTAGGTGAACATCTCAAGTTACTAGTCTAATGTAGATCTCTCCTATAAACAATTGGGAAGACTAGGATTGAAGGATTAATAATCATAATTATAATGCTTATGGGTATGTCAAGATGGATTATATAGCATTACTTCTTGTTCCTTTTGTCTTTCATAGAAACACTGGTAAATTTCCTATCATCCTATGCATGATCCAACTGTCACATGTTCCAGTGTCCACGTAAGCACAAAAGGCTCTATGTTGAGCTGAGTTTCTTCTCGATATTTATCTTTTTATTTGCTCATCATGCACCAAAGAACATATAAGTTTCTAAGGGTTGTGCTGTGATTACTTTAACTTGTCCCTATTGTTCACTACACGATTAGGCTCTTAGCATGAAAAAGGTATGCTAGGGCACATTCTCATGTATGTTTCTATAACTTATGTATTGTGTTTAGATGATTATTTCAGCTGTGAGTTCTGAGAAATGTCATCTTCATTTTACATTCCAATGTTGGAAACTGCTTCACAAGATCACCATTCACCACTCATGAGTTTACTGTTTAATTATTCTATTATGATAATTGCGAATTAATCTTCCTGCACTATAATCAAAACTCATTTCCTTCAGTCATGATCTTACTCTTGTTACTTTCTGGTGAACAGATGTTTCATTTGATGACAACACCACAGGGAAGCTTCTATGTTCAAAATGACATTTTCCGCTTGAATTATGCATGATCGGCCATGAAGGAAACTGAGTGGGCTGGTGGTTCAATAAACTATCAACCGCTACAACAAATATTGTGGGATTAAAATGCTCCGAAGGGCAAAACAATATTGCTTGCTTGAGGCTTGGGTGTTTGTTTACTACTATTGTTGGTTATTGTGTGGATTTTAGACTCATACAAATTTAATTGAATGGGCTTTCTGTAGTCTCTCTGGAATGGATTGTGATTTACTGCTTCATACCATTTTCTGGTAGAAGTTCCTCATGTTGTATTCAATGAGATCTTTGTGTAGTTGCAGCAGCATCAATGTTTATGCATATCCATCATCATGAGCAAGTTTTGATCTTAGTATATCATAACACACAGATATTGCTTAAAACCTGAAGTCTTGGCCAATTGCAAGATTATTGTCCTTGGATATCATCTCAATATGGTTCTATATGACATGAAAGTAAGCGCCGGTGTAGAAGTTCCTATATTGTCAGTTCTACCAGGTAGCGTGTATGTATACTAATAGATTGATCGTTCACGCGTAGGTTCCTAGTTTAGAAGTCCAGAAAACCGTAACAAAAACAGTTTCTCCATTGAAGTTTACTTTTCTCCCCGTCCTCTCAAGTCTCAACCATACAAATAGAGTAAAATTACACCTAATGCCTTAGCATCAAACTCGAGATTCAAGAACATAGATTACAATAGGTCCCTTCACTTTTAAACGATCGAAATATTCTCTGTCTTTCTCACCTGTAATAGTAGAAAAGAAAGGCCAATTTGCATAGATCAATCTTCCCAATGAAATTTGATAGGAAAAGTTGATCCTCATGTTTAACTAAAATTCCTTACTTTTGAAGAAGAAAAGATCCAATCTTGGAAGAAAATTAAAGAACAAACCAGCCCCATATGGGTGGTGGCGTTTGAAGTGGTCTATCTATCTATCTAGCTCTAAACAAACGAGAGAGAAAGAGAATCAGAGTATAATCGATCTGATAAGCATCATAAGTAAGCAATCACTCACATGCCATCACAAACAATAGATTGATCCATCACACAAGAAAGACAAAGTGCGGTGTGAATCAGACTTAGCTTCCTTACTGGGGTATGTAAATTTCACTTTTTTCCAGAAATGCTCTTTTTTTCATGCTCAACTCTATATATAGATAATTAACCCTCTTCTTTTCAAACCCACAGCACCAACATTTCTATCACCAGTGTTGGTAGTACCAAATCATCAAGATTCAAGAACAGCAATTAGCAAGAGCAGAAGAGAAAGATGTCTGATTGGGGTCCAGTGTTTGTAGCTGTGGTGCTGTTCATTCTTCTCACACCCGGTCTGCTGATTCAAATACCCGGCCGGAGCCGGTTCGTGGAGTTTGGGAACTTTCAGACAAGTGGGGTTTCTATTCTGGTTCATGCCATTGTTTACTTTGCTCTCATTTGCATCTTCCTGCTAGCTATTGGTGTTCATGTCTACATGGGCTAGCCATATATTTAACCTTGTTTCGATTTTCAATCGTGTTTCCGGATTCTTTGATGCTGTTGTTTGGTGCTTGTGTGTTTTGAGGAAATGTAATGTTGCTCTGAATCTGTCGTTCCATTCTTATTCAATATAAATTTTCTTCATTTTTAATGGGGTGGTGCCTTTTCAACATTCACTTTCAATATACAACTGTTCAAGTGTACTCTCAATGCTGAAATGAATACCCTTCTGCTTTCAGTTTCTTGGCTTGTTATTTTTCATCAAAAGTTTGGTTTAGCTATAAGCTTCTGATCAGTGACATTCCTGTTCTATGATTTTAGAAACCTGTGACTTTAAAACCTTCAGCCCTTTTATCCTAAATTTCTTGCTACTCATCTAATTTTTATGTAGCGATTCACGACTATCTAGCTAACGCAGTGGATTTCATCATAACTCTAAAGTTTTGTGTAGTGGATTATATACGGTTGGTCTTGCGTAATTGAAATCCGAATGTTGCTGAATCCTTTAGAAAGAAAAAGCTGATGAGAATATAGTCAAGAACAATAAGCTAATCAATCATAGTTCTCTTTTATTATAATGATCAAATCTATACACTATAATTCAAAGATGTAAAGCAAGAAAAAAGCAGAAAGATAGAAAGAAAAACCCAAAGTTCCTTTAAGCTTTCTATTGCTAAATATCTGAATATGAGCCAATGAAAGCAATATTCACTAAGCACTTATAATACAGATAAATGATAAAGTGCACTGGAAAGACTAGATAAATTTTCCAAGATCACTGGCTAGCTTATTTGATGAATATCCTTTGTAGCATGTTGCTAAATTCTAAGCATAGATATGTATGTCGAGTACGATGAGGAAGAGAGTGAGAAGCAGACCATATAGGACAGTATGCAAAACCATGGATGGAATACTTGTCTTCATGTTGAGAAAATCAACTGGGCTGTGCTTTCCAGGCAGCTGGAACAATAGTCCCGGGCACAGGAACGCGAACAACGCCGTGGCTATCAACACAGCAGCATAATCCTTCATTCTTATGATCTTATCAGTTTCTCTTAAAATTTTGGACTGAAAATTGATTTAAGAAGAAGAACCAAGAATAGTGAGAAGTGTATGTATGTATAAAAAAGGGGGACTTTGGGTTGGCAAGTAAATTGACTTGAAATTCCTGTAGCTAGTGGATTATTGGAAGATTGGGAATCCCATAAAGTTAAAAGGAACATGGGAAAGGTAATTGCAACCTTTTCTTTTTTAATGATAAGTTTTCTCGGGTTGTTATGTGATGAGTGTATGGGTTTGTTGGTACTAAACATGGCAATGCATAATGGTTTTCGGTTAAGTACTGGACAAACAAATTAATACATCAATATTAGTGGCGATTATTGAGCTCAAATTAATCAAATGTGGGAGCTTTGTTCATAGGTCATAGTCAATTATGAAGCCATTGTTTAGAGAGCAAGTGGTCTTTTACATCACACATTTCTTAATCAACTACTAGTAGTAATCCCAACTACTCTTTCCTGTGGAAAATGAGTGTGTACCACATACTTCGTCAATATGGATGAAGATGAAGTGTAGTCAGTAGTGTAGTGATGTGAAGTATTAATGGGTTCAAGATAGGAAGAAAAATGGCCGCCTCTTGTTTTCATTATTCAATCCAACGTAATTAAAAAACATATTACATAATATATCCGAATATGATTCAATGTAGTATGGATAACCTTGGTTGTGGGCAGCTTCCACGTATACTGTACTAATTTTGAAATGTATCGTTACTTATTGTATACACATTTTGAGTTAAAATACAATGTCTTTGAGCTGTTTCAGAAAGGTAAAAAAACCCTTCATTTTCACCGGACTCCAACCACTCATCGTTCTATCATAGACGTGTGCAATAAGGGAACTCCCCCTCGAGTCGAGCTTAATTACATCCCACTAGATGATCTTCAATGGTCCCATTATTGCGATTCTCATTTGAGCCAAATGTGTCAATTTTATACCCTCCCTCACCTACTGTCTGTCCCAATTCTAGCTTGTCTCCATGCCTCTTCTTGACTTACTGTTTTCTTCATAGACTCATAAACAATTAATCTTGGGAGAAGGATATGATCTAACTCTTCGTGAACGCACAAAATTTCACAGAAGCCATAGACTAATTTAACTGCAACTTCCCATAAACTGTGCTTTGTGCTCACCAATAATTCAAAATCTCCTCACAAAGTAACTACTACTACCTTTATCTACACATCAAGCTATTACATAATTAATCAATAACTTAAAAACACATAAAGCTTTTCAATTACTTGAATAGCAAATTCCCTTTTCATCTCTCCAATCCCAAATCCAGGAATTTCCAAGAAACCACTACAACAACTCCATTTTTCTGAAAAATCAACAACTCTAGAAACAACAACAACAATGGCAGATTGGGGTCCAGTGCTAGTGGGAGTTGTACTCTTCATACTTCTGCAACCTGGGTTGCTAATCCAGTTACCAGGAAACAACAAGCAGCTGGAGTTTGGAAGCATGAAGACAAATGGCAAGGCCATTGCCATTCACACTCTCATCTTCTTTGCTATCTATGCTATTCTGATCCTTGTTGTTCAACTTCACATCTACACTGGCTGATCGGTACATCTATACTCTACACCTCTCTCTCACCAGAGCAACCAGGATCCAAGTGTTTGTTTATCTTGTAGTACTACTTTGGTTCTTGAATTTTCTTTTGCTAGCTTTTGTTCAATGAATATGCTCTTGTGGTTTTTGGACTGATCCTGTCTCGGAAGTGGATGTTGCTTTTCTTGTATTGATGTTAAAGTGCTTAAGCTGCATACTTTATTGAAAGTTTCTTTCTGGAATATATAAAGCTGCTTTGATTTACAGAAACATAATGGGTAAACAAAGTGAATGTTTTTTAGCTACATGCAGTTTTCTTACTTATTAGAGTTTAAACGGAGATACAAATGATTGAATAGTTGGGCAGGCTTTAAGCCTTTTGTCTTAGAGTTCATAGGGAGCTAGAAATTACTGGATTTGTTGGCACAGCTTTAAAATTCTTTTGGCATAGAGTTCATATGGAGCAAGAAATTACTGGATTGTTGGGAAAGCTTTAAGCTTTTTGTGTTAGAGTTCATATGGAGCTAGAAATTACTGGAAATGTTGCAAAAATTTAAGCTTTCACAAGCTCAATCAATTTAAGGTGGCTGATTTAATCAAACCAAGCAACAATAAGTCAGTAAGATATCCTAGAAAGCCAGTTCATGATTTCCAGATTTCGACATTGTAACTCGGTTTCTTGTTTATATGATTATATCTTGGGTTGGAACGAGAATGATGATAAGTCCCAGTCTCCCAGCTATAGGTTAAGCCTGCATTTCAACCGCATTTAGTCGAAATGGAAAGAAAGTAGTGGTTGCTGAAAGTGAATTTCTTTCTTGTGGTAAGATTGAAAAAAGAAAGTTAGTGTAAGAGAAAATTTCAGGACCACTTGTACTAATAGGAACTTGCTTACATATAACACTTAGCCAGCAATGATATGAATTCCAATGGCTACATTAAGTATGGTGTAGATGCAGAAAAATAAAATGGCATGAACTAAGATGGAGATCCCACTGGTGTACATGTTACCAAACTCGATGACCCTTGTTCTTGCTGGTATTTGGAATAGCAGCCCTGGTGAAAGAAGGATAAATGCCACAACAGCCACCACAACTGGACCCCAATCGACAACCATTCTTCTGAATGTATTACCTTTTATGATGAGTGAAGCACAGAGCAGGAAAACTGAATTACTCTAATGGTCCTTGCTATAAGTAGGTAATATATCTTATTGTACTGATTGATTGGCTGCTTGCTTAGTGAAGAAGGTTTGTTGGATTGTGCTAGACTTGAGTGGAAAAGAAGAAGAAGATAGGATTTAAAGAGAGGTAAAGTATATTTGCATGGTAGTAATGGAGTGCTTTTAGGCAAATCGTCATGAGCAACTTTTGCTGCATAAGCTTCCAACTAGTTTACATATTACTGGTTCTTTTTCCATTTTATTTGCACCTGAGATTATAAAGGTGGGAGCTTGTGGAAGAAATGCTTCAATAAAAGAACTTGATAAGGATACTTAGTTTTATACCATTAGCCTTTTCTCCTATTTGTTCCCTTTTCCCTTCTTTTTGGTTCAGATTTGAGCATTATTGTTATTGGTCTCAATTTTTAGGGACCTATTTATTCTTGAAATCTTCTTTCTTAAGGAAATATGTGGGGGTCCTTTTGGCCCTCCTGGACCCAAAATATGTTCAGAGTCTGATCCTTGATTCATTCTGTACAGAGTAAACTGATTGCCAGCCCAGAGAATCTGGGCCAATTAATTCAAGTTTATCACTTAATTAGTAATCGATTATTTGGAGAGTTTGATTGGCCATAGAAGCCCAGTTGAATCAGGCCTAAATCTGCCGGCCTTGATATCATAAACAAAGGTGATGAATCCAATGTTTCAACATCATATCTGAATACAATAAAGAAATTCTTCAACCTGAACTGCAGAATCTGTTCTTTATATTGAGTAAAACAGATATTGTAACAAGTAAAGAGAATAGTTCTTATCTTCAGCACTTTCTCACTGAGGCAAAGTAAGAAGAGAAATGGCAGATTTGGCACCGATATTGATAGCGGTGATATTCTTTGTGATTCTGTCCCCAGGGCTTCTATTCCAGCTTCCTGGGAAAAATAGGGGTATAGAGTTCATGAACATGCAGACCAGTGGTTTATCGATATTCGTCCACACGATCATCTTCACTGCTATAATCACTATTCTTCTCATTGCAATCGGAGTTCACATCTATGTTGGATAGATTATTTATTGAGATATATATTGTTCATTAAAGCATCAGTGTATGTTCCCTGTTCTTTCCAGAGTCAATAGTGTCATACTACTATACTTGAGTCTTGATTATGTATGGAGTTTTGAACTAATTTTGTTGCAGTCTTGTTCAAAATTATTTTGAACTAATTTTGCTGCAGTTTACTATTTTGCATGCTCAGTTTAACCAATGCTTGTGTAACACACATACACACAGAAGCTGCTACTGCTCACAAATGTGCTGTAATTTTGACATAATCCTTTTGTAACTGCGTCTAAATTAGTAATAGTTAAGGATATGAATAAGAGGACTAATACAATGTCTGGTGTCTGGTGAGTATAGAATGTCATATAATGAATAAGAGTAGAGTTGAAAAAATTGATATTACAGACACCAGTAAATCTGAACATTTTGTAAATCAGTTGTCTGTTCTTCATATGGATAACTCAGCCAACTTCCCTCAATAAGTCCTTGCTGTAATAAAAAGAAATTAGAATCAGGCATTGACAGGCAGAAAGTAAATAGAAAGCATTTACATTTGCAAATCAGTGAATTACCTTGGGAAATTTTGTAGTTGGAGTCATAGGCATGCCAGAAGATAGCACGGCCGATTTCAGACAAATTGGAGATAATCCAAGCAAAATAGAACAAGAAGACCAAGGCTATAACAAGTGGCATCAGGATAAAGCCGATGACAAAAATGACTGATCCGAAGAGCATCAATGCGATGGCAATACCAATGAATAGTGACCCGAAAGCTGCTGGTGAAATCTGGGCCGGCCGGGAGGTGGAAGTAGAGGGTAGATGTGAAGGCTGAGAATAAGGTAGGAAAGCTAAGTACTGAGGGAAGGAAACGGGGAGAGGCATAAGGGTGGTGCGAAAATTGTGGATGATCATGGAGCAGAGGTCATAGAGTACTCTTGTGTGCTCATGATTATCTAGCTGTTGTTCTCTTCTCATTTCTGTTCTAGTATTTTGCTTCTTGATACTACTGAAAGTGAATATGTGACTGAAGGTTCTGCTTTATGTATAGCTTGGAATGAATCATTGAAGAAATCGGTTGAATTAGATAAGGAGTGGGCTTGAAGAAGCAAGAAGACAAAAGGATAAGATGGAGAAGATGAGATTTTTAGCTGTAGATTGCATCATGTCAACTTGCTACTGCTGCTCCCATTACTGAATTAATGGATACCATTACTAGCATCACAGCAATCACCATTTCACAGTAACTATGTATCTACTTGGTGTGGTACATAACATTAAAACATCATAGTCACGATCATGTAGCATAGACAAAACCGGCATTTTGCTAGCTAGCCATGTGAGAATTATGAATGCAGAGATATACTAATCATGAACATTATGGCTAATATTGACATGATTTTCGATCAATATTAATATAAAATAACCGCAGGTTATTAATAAATAGATATATAGATTTAATTAGATTGATACACTGTAGTAGTACCGATTATCTATCATCAGGTAGCCATCACTAGATTCTTGCTAGCTCACATGCTTACATGATGGTGCCTAGATTAATAAGCTGATCTTAACACTACTACTATCAGTAATTCAGTACGATCAATGATCTTAATTACTACTTAGTTCCACATTAATTTAGTACTTATGATATATGATGAGCTTAAAATTGTTGGAACAAGCTCATTAATCAACGTGTTCAAGGCGAAACCTCTCTTGAACAGAAGATATGTACTTAGCAGCTTTGGCATCAACAGCTTCATCATCATGGGCGTGGAAATTTTCCAGCTTGGCATATGAAGATTCGTGTATTTTCCTCGCAAATGCAACTTTTGGCTTGTGCTCCTGAGACAGAACTCGATCCTGGTTCACGATGAGGAAACCAGGCGCTGCTGAGGCAGAACTGGAACTTGGACCCTTGGGTACTGGCTTCGTCATGATCTGGTACTGATGATCAAATTGATTAGATGATACATTAGAAGTTACAGGCTTCGATTTTGTACCATACGAGTGCACGGTGGCAGAATTAGCTGAAGGCTTGGTGGCTCGGTAGAGAGCCATGACTAGCTTTGTCTTGCTCAGGGCCCTGCGCTTGCTGCTCCGATGGGCCGACGACTCCATTAATGTAACTAGCTAGCTAGCAAAGAGTATGATACTTAATTTTGTTTTCCTATGTTTTTGGTATGTCTGTATCTTATTACAGGTTTTGCTACCATATATATAGAGGGACGAATGGATGCGCAAACCTGTCACTTTAAATCTTATGATTCTACACTCAAGTACACTTGGCTTTCCTTCTCTTTAATTGTTAAGTTAGCACGTCATGTTTAAACTAACTAGTTTCAAGCATATTCTGGTATATATCTGATGATGCCAAATTATGTCTAAATTCCAATCGTGCTAATCTGCCACTACTCTAATGCTCCGAAGGTCGGGGGTTGGACTCCATTGCCCGGCTTGCATGTATCAAGCCGGGGTGTGATTCAGAGAACCCGCAATATGCCCACGTTGGCTCATAAGTCATCAATGACTTGTGCCGTGCTCCAAGGACTTCTCTTCTGGGCATTGTCATCCTAGGCCTAAATCTTCTTTTCTTTTCTTTTTGCTTACATTTCTTCAATGGCCCTCTCTCATCCCCACTTGCGCTATTGGGGGAGGGGGGTGGGTTGAATCAAGTGAGTTGAGCTTGAACCATTAGCTCACTTTGTTAACGAGGCTGAGCTCGATCTAAATTACAGCTCAAGTTGAATTCGAGTAATGATGTACTTAGGTTCAGTACTTCAGTTCACATTGTCAAACGACAACAACAATAGTGGCGGATATGTTTACAGTGCACCAAGTGAGAATGACTTTAAAGAACTTCCATGAGAGTTGCACCTTGAAGTGGTTGCTCACCAGCCAAAGGATTTTGTCTCCTTGCCTTGTTTATTAGTATGACTTCTAATCATTTTAACTCCATGGTACTTATTTATTATTTTCAATTACATCACGAATGTTTAATCCAAATAGGCACAGACGGTTTGCTAATTGATCTGCTCTATACTTTTTTTTTTTTTTTAAATATCCTAGGAGACATCCCGACCTATTTATTTGTTGTAGTTTGATAAGCTAAAAAACATCTAAGTACGTACAAGTGTACAACATACACTAGATTTTGCATTCTTCGCTGGACCACTATCTGCTTGAAGGAATAATACACAAATATCTTGGGTACAATTGTGGAAGCTAGTGGAAAGGTCGATATTTTTCTTTCTAATATACATAATTTTGAGATTAGTAGATTCTATACATTAATTTTGAGACTAGTAGATTCTTCTAGACTAATAATCATCATTAACCTGCCGAAAAGAGAACAAAATTCCTCCTGTGTTAGTAGATAATTCCGAATTAGAACATTGCAAAGTAGGTATTTTAATCCATCATTAATCATTAACTCACAAAAGGTAAGAAGCCAGTTAGGTGCGATTATATTCTTTGCAATGTGATTAATTAGTTACCAATTAATAATCAATGAAGTGTCAGCTTTTAGGTGTATAGGATTAAGGTGTGTTCTCCTCAACTGAAATTTATTGAACTGTACTGAAATAAGGTATAAATTATAATTAAATCAAATTAAATTGAACTAGAAATAATTTTCAGTTGAAGAGAATACAGTTTTAATCACATTAGGATTTTAAATGTCGAGTTCTATTTAATTTGCCCTGCACCAGTACAATACCCGCATAAAAAGCATGATGTTATGTGTTTGGGTCGGCCGGTATATGTGCAGAGCCGCGAACCCTTTCATACCTATGCAACGAGACCGAAACCCGACTCATCGTGACTGACGATAAAACACAGTTTATGTGTATCTTTGTGAAGTTTGGGGGGGGGGGGGGGGGGGGTCTTGTTGTACATAAATTGTGACAACCCATCAATATTTATCTGATTATAACGTTGAGTAGTCCAACTCATTATGATCGCGTTATCTTGTAACAAAATATATACTGGTTAGTAATTATGTGGACTGTGTGGTGGAGAAGTGAAAATCAGATGCATAAAGAAAAAGAGGGAATGCGTGATATGGAGGAATTTTTTCTTGAGCTATTATTAGGTGAATATGGATATATGGATAAGAATAGCATCTTTCCATAAAATTTATCATCATACCTCCTTACATCGTGTTCACTTGTATACAATAATTTGAGTATATACTTGAGTAGTGTAATCAAATTGTAAAGAGAGGAAGAATGAACAATAGAGTTATTATCAAGAACTAAATATAAAATATGTAGTTATGTACATACTAATAAGCAGTATCTGATTTAACTAAATTTTACAAAATTGTTTCTAGAGTTCACAAAAACTAGACTTTGAAAGTGATTCTGATCTTTAAACAAAACAAATGAAAATTCCTTTTTTCACTAACTTAAATTAACAAACCATTGATACCTAGTACGTTAAAGTTAATTGGATAGTTAATGTTGTGTGATTGTATTTCACTAAATAATTACTTCACACTATTATAATAATAATAATAATAATTGAAGAAGAACGTTCATGACTGATTAAAAATTTTATTATATCGATACCTCATATATTCGTAATACATGCACGTCGGGCAGTGTATATATGATTTCATGGGTATAAGATTCTCTTCCCTGATTGCACCAAGCTGTTGTGCAAATGGCATTTTCTTGTTTCACCTGGAGATTCTGATCTACTTACTATTACAAACTCAATCTACTAAATGCATGCATGAATTCATATTCTCTACTGTTACTATCCACCTTACGTCTTTCATGCAAATATCAATATAAACTATAGCTAGTAGCTTTAATTTCTGGTTTCCAATTATTTTGATGCTTTTTCTTTCTTGGTTTTGTTCTGTGCACAACTGAGTACCACACTGTTTGGCTTTTTGATTAAGAATCTTTTTGTATCAATTAATGACACATGCAGTCTACTCATCTCATGGTCCAACAACAAAAACTCAAACATCTCATTTGATCAATGGAGTAATTGGGACAATCAAATGGCAAGAAAAGCTAATACCATGAAGTAATTCAAGTGGATATATAATTTATTATGTGACAAAAATGGTTAATTAATCGGGCTATTGTATATTTAATGGAGTTTCCTGGATCAAAGTCTCCATATTCCATATTCTTATATTCTACATAGTTAGTGGGGTTTGATACTAGAAAATTACAAGACGAAAATAGAATATCTATTTGCATATTCTTCAAGTAACTCATTTATCTCTTCCACCATGCTCGATCAATTCGTTAGACTTCAAGTACCGATCTTTATCAAAGAAAAATGCCTTTCATTCTCCATAAAAAAACATTATCCATCAACTTGTATAAATAAGTGCTTTTCAGTGTCATATAACTAACTAGCTAGTAGATTTACAATATTTTAATCAGTATTTAACTATGGGGAAATTAAATATGCAAATACGGCAAAATAGTTGATACATAAAATTCTTACTTGTAAGTTAACTTAGTTTTCATTAATACAGAGTACATTTTCAAATTTATTTACAAGAATAAAAAGCTGGGTAAGTCGAGGCATGACTCCTTCAACCGACATAGTTACTTGTGGAATGATTTCTAAATTATATTTTAGTCACACAAACCAATATATGTATACATGTCTCTTTATTCGCACTGGGAAGTTTATAGTGGGCCAATCACTCTAAAATTACTCAAATAAGTATGTTCAACTTCATAATCTTATAGGAGCAGCAGATCTATTGTCTAAGATGGGAAGTGATTTTGATTTTGATAACTTTGAATCTTTTAGATGTTCTTCGAACTTTGTTAATCTCAAGAGTTATTTACGTATTTTGAATAATTGTCCTTAGTGACTTGGTTTGTATCTTTACAACGAATAACTTAAGGTTAATCTATATAAGGTGTCATTGCGTGTGACAAAACCGCCTGTGTAATTATGTTGTTGTAGTTAATGAAGTTTATTTATGTTAAAATATAAAACAAAAACTTCATAATCTTATAAAATAATTTTTAACTTTCTAAATCGAAAGATTCACTTAGTTGACATAAACAAGTGTCTCTAGTAAACTCTTTAAAACTTGTAAAGCCCAACAATATAGAGTCTCCGGTAACAGCCAATAAGGTGAAATATGGCCTAGCAGGCCAATTTCTCTGAAGAACCCATATTTGACTCAGAGCTGATGAGGCAATTACGGGTACTGTTGTTTTTCGAGTCGAGTCTTGTCGAGAATTCGACTCGGCTCGACAAAGTTCGATTCGACTTGATAAACTTTTTGAAGTTGAGTTCCAATTCGATTTTATAATTGTTTCATCAAGTCGAGCTCGACTCAATTCGATAAAATTATTTAAGAGTAATTATTTTAATAAATTATAGTTTTTATTAATATTTTTAATATTTTTATTGATAAAGCTTGTTAAAGCTCCATAAAGCTCGTATATTTACAAGCTAGAGCTCATTATATGTTACTCGGCCTCGAGCTCGTTGTGTTAACGAGCCAGCCGAACTCCGCTCGATTTAATTCAAGCTCGAGGTCGAATATTTTGGCTCGGCTCGATTTAATTCGAACTCGAGATCGAATATTAAAATACTCGGCTCGGCTCGGCTCGAAAACAGCAATGAGTACGGCTAATTCCCAAATTTGAAGTTTCTCCCCTTTCTCAGATGCCTAAACTAGCACAATCCGATCTGATCATTCCATCGCTGAAGAAAGAGTATCGATCATGGGATTATCCAACTTTATCATAACAGTGATCGGCGTTAGTGCGGTCGTCGTGCTGCTCAGGAGTGACGTGAAGCAATCGGCTTCAATTTTCCGCCGGAATGTCAAGCACATCCGCACTTGGCTCGAGGAAGAGTCATCTTCGGCTGCCAAGTAACCTTTTTTCCTTCCCTAATGAGCAAAGCTTTTTTTTTTTTGCAAGTTTGAAGTTTAGATTAGTTGCAGACCTGAAGTGGAGCCTTAATTGGTTATGAAATTTAACCCTATTGGTTACTACTCATCTTGATCAACCGCCTGTTATGTCATATGTGTATTACTGGTTTAGCTATTAGCTTATGATTAGTGTCATTCCTGTTCAATAATTTTGGAAACCTCTGATTGTAAAACCTCAGCCATTTTATAATAACTTTTCTGCTACCGGTCTAAACTTTTTGCATAGCAATTCGCGAATATCTAGTTAATTAATGCACCGGAAAATTACGATAACTCTGAAGTTTATGTGGAATGGGCTATAAGGTTGGTCTTGCGTAATTGAAATCCGACAATTGCTGAATCCTTAGAAAGAAATTTTGATGAGGATATAGTCAAGAATATGAAGATAATCAATCATAGTTCTCTTTTATTATGATCATATCTATATAGTCTATATAGAATTCAAAGATGTAAAAGCAGAAGTTAAAAAAACCAAAGTTCCTTTAAGCTTTCTATTGCTAACAGTACTGTATATGAGCCTCATGGAAGCAACAATCACTTGTCACTTATAATACAGATGCATGATAAAGTGCAGTGGAAAGACTAGATAAATTTTCCAAGATCAAAATTTATCAAGTAATGAGAAAAAAGCCATTTTTTCTTTCAAGTTCGAAGTTTAGATTAGTTGAAGACTTGAATTGGAGCCTTATTGTTTGTTAAATTTAACCTTATTGGTTACTACTCATCATGATCAACTGCCTGTTATGTGTATTACTGTATTAGTCCCATTGACTGGAACAACTCTGTTTCACCTTCTTGTGTTAGGATTTTTAATTTTTCAGATGTTTGTGATGCTATGTTATTGCCCTGTTCCGATTCACTTTGCGAACTAACTGAGCTCTTTGTACTTGTAGGGAGGTGAAGGAGAAGACGAAAGAAATTGCTGGGAAAGAAGCACCGAAGGACAAGTAGGGAGTGATCGGTATAGAGTAGTGTTGTTTGTTGGTCATGTTGAAAATTTTGAGTTGAACTGTTCTGGAAATAGCTCTTTTTGGTACTCTGTCATTCTTGTTTAAAGTCGGTATAGAGTAGTGTTGTTTGTTGGTCATGTTGAAAATTTTGAGTTGAACTGTTCTGGAAATAGCTCCTTTTGGTACTCTGTCATTCTTGTTTAAAGAGTGTACGTTTTTCTAGATATATCAATGCTACACATTCAAGCATTTCTTCCTTTGTTTGCAGTGTTGTATTTCACTTTTCCGGTATGTGCATCTGTAAATGTAGGCATGATTGTCTATTCTGTTCATCCGTAGATGTCAAAACCGTGTAGGCAGCTAGCCTATTCCTCACGATATTGACCTCCTAAACAGTTGCCAAGTAATATGACCAAATGCAATACTCAGGTTGTTAAAATATCAATCGTTTAACGAAGAAGATTAAGCATCTAAATGCAGTTCCAAGGATACAGCTGATTAACTTGACAAACTTTATTACACATTTCAAATACACAATCTGCCACCTCAATGAATTACGTTATATGATCCCAATCAGGCTATAATGTGACAAGCATACAAATTGCAACTATAGATGTATACATTTCACATGAAAGATCTCATGCGAGGCCTAACCAAAGATTGCCCACCATCAACAAATATGCTTGTTCCAGTCATGTAACGTGAGCCATCACTAATCAAATAAATCACAGTTGAGGCCAAGTCATTCTCAGCGTCCAGCCATCTGTGCAATGGATTTGCTTCTTTCACCATTTTAAGTGCCCTCTCCTTCCCAACTGACACTGGGAATTCATCATCAAGATGCAAGCCACGAGTAATCCCGTTAACCCTGATCTGATACTTCCCTATCTCCATAGCTGATGTCTGTCATAAGGAAGTCAAACAAATCCTAAGGGCGACATTTTAGATCATACCACATCTCTGCTCAAAGCTAGCTTAAACGGACTTTAGGCGATAGCTTGAATATAACATTATAATTTAAACACTTACCCTTACTAGCTGCTGCACTCCAGCCATACATGAACCAAAGGCTGCAGCTCCAGGATATAGCCCTCTTTCAGCTCCATTTATCGATGTCATGAATATTATAGACCCTCCAGATTTCTGATCACGCATTGCTTTCCCCACAGCCTTCAAAAGATACCACGGCGCATTAAAGTTGATTTTGACAATCTTCTTGAATTCATGCTCATCGAAGGACAATGGCTCTTGCATCTTTCCTGTTTCAGATAATAACAGTTAAAATACTGGTTCTCCAATATATTAGAGCTGCACCAGCAGCATACATAAAAGAGCATGTTAGCCATGCTTAGCAGGCGTATTGCTTGGTTAATGCATCTAATGCTAGATCATGCAGTCCTCTAAGAAGCATATGACAAGCGAAACTGAACTGATCATGTAAGAGCATCCTAACATACATGTATTGACTATTGACAATGCATCATGATGAATGGGACCTGGCAGCATATAATAATGTACAGAAAATCTAGTTAAGACGAATCAAACATAACAAGCTTAACAGGCTAATAGCGAACAAGACTCGTGGAAATTGTTCAATGTCTGAGCATTTGCAACCGTGTCAAGCTAGCTTTTACTCCTATCTTAAAAATTTGCCATCATATTCTCTATAGAAACATCATAAGCAACATGTAAGGACTTGCAACCAGGATCGAGCTCGACTCATTTATTAGCTCAATCCTTGATCCGTAGTTCCTTACAGGCTAATTTGACCTGAAACATCTTGATCCAAGATTGTTATCAGCCCTAGTATATAATTATAAACTCATCAAACAACCAGTCAAGATCCCTTTTTTTTTTTCTTCTTCTTGTCCTGTAATTACTTTCATCTGTTGTTACCATACTCAGTTTTACGATTAGTCGATTACGACATATATTCATAGAGGCTAGAGCAATGATTACCATACCACAAGTAACAGGAAAATGAGTGAAATTTTGCACATTTAAGGTCAAAACATGCTGCTGGTAAACTACCTACCTTCATAGGAGTAACAGTTGATAAAAGCATCCAAATTCCCACCCAAAATCTGGGTAGCTTTTTGCACCGCTTTGTGAAAAGTGGCTTCCTCATCATTTTCCATATCCAGACCGACAACCTCGACGAAGACATCACCGTTTAATGACCCCTTGATCTTTTCAGCAGAAACCCTCAATTCGGTTTCATTTCCCATAAGAACAAGCCTATTGACCAAGGATTACACATCGAGATAACCATTAATCAAATTGATGAATCAAGAACAAGCATAACAGAAAGGAAATGAATGGGATAGAAATGAATTACCTGCAACCACGTTGAGCTAAATGGCGAGCTATGCCAATGGAGACTCGATCGGCATTGGAGGTGAGTAAGACTCTCTTCTTGGCTCCTTGCTTTTCCATGTCTCTGATCAATTGAGGGGAGGAACCAAATAAACACTGCCTGTTCTTGTTTTAGATTACCAGAGACTTTTTAATGGGCAAGTCTGTTTGTTTATTAACAACGTGCATCAGTGTATCAGTGTATGTAATCTGTAATAATCAGATTTAGTAAACGTGTGTAACCAGAATACTACACTGTTTGGAGTTGCTGGGAAATGGTAATAAGATGAGAAAAAGAAGCGATCTTTCTCCGGTGATTAGTAGTAGTAGCAAGTTTCCCAAAAGGGACGTTAAAATGCAGCATTAATTTACATCTATTTTAATAGTTTTGGTAGTCCTAAATGGCTGGCTAGCTACCTAGCTAGCTAAATGTTGTTATAAACGGGAAAATGAACTGAAACCAATCTAAATTTCGCAGTCGCACCTACCTCTATGTGGACGTCAGAATTGTGGTCAGAGATGGCCACCTATTAATAAACAAAATTATTATTGTAGCTCATGTTTTGTGTGATGGGTAACATGAGTCCCTTGTCTTGATTTTGTTAACAGTTGTCAGATTGGGTTCTGGGCTAGAATATTGGTGTTCTATCTCCGATGTACTCCTTATTCATAAAAAATGTAAATTTTATATGTTATTATATATATATCTTACATTTGTTGTTGTGAGTATGAAGTGTACCAGAGAGATAATGTATCATAATACTCTTTTTGGAACAAGTTATTCGAGCCTAGGGGTATGTAGGATTTAACTTCTATTAGATTTCTTATAACGGAAGATTAACTATAAAAAATTTAAGTGTTTTATATGGTGGCTTGGATATTTAAATCGTGTTTGTCTTTAAGATAGGTTATGAATTGATGAAGTGAGCAAGTGGCAAATACTTTGGGTAGATGTTTTGATATAAATACATCTACGTGTTGATATGGAAGTGGGAAAACAAATCAACACTAAATAATAACGAAAAATATACGTCTCGACGGTTGACTAACAAACTCGATTTGTTGGACCACTGAAACTAGAAAACCTCTAAAACAACCTTAATTATCTTACATTTTAGGAAAATTTTACATTATACCCTCATACATTTTTAATCTATATTTATAACATGTTCTTTTTATTCATAACTATAGAAGTTATTTGTATTCATTTTTTCTTTCATTTAATATTAGTATCTTTAAAAATTAAATTAATTTTGAAAATCAAACATTTAAATGAGGAGTGTAAAAAGTAAATAGTAAAATATGAAAATGGTGTAAAAGATGTAGCTTAGTTGGCAAATGTATAATTTGTCAAAATATTTTTTTGACTATTTTCTATTTGTGTGCACTTAATTGATTAATTGATTGCGTATAACGGTATACATTTTTATTATATATAAGATTAGTATAAAGTATTGTAACTTTTAAATTTATTAAATATTTTTAACACAAAATTCTAGTTAGGGTTAATAGCTATAAAAATATCATAAAATATTTACGAGAAATTATATTTATAAGAAACCAATTACAATATATGAATATGACAAGTACGGTAAGCATTACACTTCAACAATTTGAAGAATAAAACTGCAACAACCGGACATTCAACCTATGAGGTTGTACCTAATTACCTATGTTCATAGTTGAGCAGATAAATATGAGATGCCATTCATAATTTAAGTACTTGGGATTGTAAAACATTTTTCCCATTTGTTCTTCCCACTTTAGATTTTGTTGAAAGTAACTGCGTGATTAATTTCCATTCTTATCGTCTTACGTATATGTGTTTCACTTTCTAATACCAAAATAATATTAGAGATTTTACTACCAAATTAATGGTGAACGATGAACATGTATGGAAAAAATATAAATAAAAAATAAAAATAAAAGAACAAAAAAGAATCCCTACCCTAGGGATTGTTAAACGCAGGACCGTTTTTACTTAACGCATGACACATTTTTATATATTATCATCAACCGTCAATGGCGGTGGTAATACGTTTTATAATGAGAGGGTATAATGGTAAATTAACATTTAAATTTAATTACAATTATAAAAGAATTTAATAAATTATTTTAATATTTATGTGTCCTATAAATGCAATTATGAAACATAAACTAAATAAGTAATTGAAGGGTATATTTGGTGAAAATTTTAATGTGCGACAATCATTTCATTTTAACTATTTACGACTTCTATCTCGTTGTAGAAAAACTCATATAATTTAACTCGTTATTAATTATGCAAATTAAGTCGGCTGTCTTAATCTTTTGATGCTTGATTCTGTTTCCTGCATATTACTCTGTTAAACTAGAATTCATGTTGTGATGATTGATAACTACTAGGTAATTCTTTTCATCCATTAATATCTGCATTATGACTTGTAACTTTCTCTGCAAATTAAGATTACATAGAAATCTCCCATAAATGATTTTTAGCAGATGTATAACTATTACTAATGTGAAATTGTTTGTAATTTTTTTAGAGAAGGTACCATGAATTTTGCAGTAGACTATGGATTGCACAAGTAATGCACAAGGACTGGTGTAATTATATTTCTTTAGGCAATTGAGTCCTTACGGATTCAATTAACTGCGAATGTTAATACGTTTTAAGATAAAAGTTAAGTAAGCAAGTTAGTAGTAAAGTATGTATGCTAAACGGATGAAGAAGTTGGAATTGAGACGTGCGAAAATGGAATGTGAGAAGTTGAATTCGGGAAGGATGGAGTATATCATAAATTGTAATGTTTATATCCAAATGTGCTAGAATTGACCTGTTAAAGGTCTAAATATTGTCGCCATCCAGAGTAAAGTCAGACCACATTATCGCAAGATACTTGAAGCTACCTCTCGCGAATTTCCTCATACTCCTACCTGCCTAGTCGGGATAATCCTCCATTTAAAACATTTTGTGCATTGCACCAAGGAAATGGAAAAGGGTTCCAGGTGCTGCTTCAACTTATTTCTGCACTGGCATAGTAAAACTTTGAGCTACTTCAAATATGTACAGTTGCTTATTTCAAAAGGCAGGCATTAATATAAATGGTCAAAGATCATATATATATATATATATATATATATATATATCAAAACATGTACAATCCACAAATTGCAAGTGCACATGAGCAAAACATGTGCAATCCACAAACTATTCAGACAGGGTGGGCAGAGTACGAGCTCAGCTTAGTAGGTTCTCGGAAATGGAACTCCAAAATCAATAATGAAGAATAATCCTAAGAATGTTCAGAAAATTTTGTTATTAAATTCAATTATATTACATGCTTTTGGAGTTGAGGTGTTTTTAAAGGGAATATGCGCTAATATAACACTAACATACATCTTGATAACTATCTGCACCTTGACGGTGAATTCATGAATTTTTTTTAGGTGGATTAAATTCGAAGACAACGATCATTTTAAATACATAAAATTTTATAAGAGACCTATATTAGCAAGACTTGAAATACCAACAAATGTTGTTAAATATAATGTTCTAAACAATATTAATAATGTTTACGATGATTTGGATGCATGTCTATAACATGTATGCTATATATGTGTGCATGGGGAAACTAATTGATATGCATATCTATAATGTGGATATTATATTGTTTACGATAGAAAAATTATGTTAGATTAATAGATTAAGTAAAAAATTTAGTTGAATTTTCATTTTTAAAGTTAACTTTATACACATACAACCTTAATTCAGGTATATGTTCACATGAGCTTACAAGTGGTAGATATGCTCCGTTGCTTATCTTGATTATGTCTTGTCCTCACCAATAACCATAAAGCCTGGCTGTAGGAGCTCTCAGTCGCTATCATTCAAAGATTCCGTTGGAGTTCAGGTAAGCTCTAAAGTTGAAAATAATCCAAGAAGAGTAGAAGAAAGTACAATTCCATTGTATCCAAACCTAAAGATTCAATTTTTATCTTCAATTAATGGCCTCTATGCCGATTACTCCTCCTTTGCCATCTGCATTTTCCCCCAAACCAACCGCCTCTCACTCTCCATTCCTCTTCAGGTCAGTCTTTATTTTCCCCATTTCTATAGTATATACCGTTTTGGACTAACTGATTGCAATTTGGTTGAATATTCTTTTATTGATCACACTCTCTTTACTTATGGATACTATATGCACAATCAATTGTGTTGACTGTTGATGATAATATTTTCAACTGGTACTGATTGCAGCTTCAGTTTAAAAACCTCTCGATTGCCAAGGATCACCTGTGATTATTCCTGCTTCGAAGTAAGTTGGTTTTCGTGTTTATTTAGTAACACTGAGCTTCACTTGTTTAGCCCATTAGTCATTGTCACAATTCGCATTCTTGTCTCTTTCGATTCGAGTTCTTGAAATTTCGCTACTTTGAGTCAATGTTTGTACGTGCTAAAATGCTAGTAGTATATAAACATGTACTATGTTGTTTGGTATCTACATAGAAAAATGCAGGTCCATAGTTCACTAGTTATGATATGAAACTATCACGATTATCCGCTTGTGTGCCAATATAGTATTAGATTACATATGTATCTGTTGTATCTAAGGCAGTAAGGCACGAGTGTTATTCAGTTGTTGAAACATGATAATTTCTCTGTCTATCATTTGTTGACTCTTTGCTTATGCACTTGCTTAGATGAAGGATGTGAGTTATCGACCTCCAGGCACTAAGTTCAATCTTTTGAATGGAATTAATTTGTCCCTACCAGAGAAAAGGTACTACACAATTATACACTTGTACTGTATAATTGTCCTTTTGTGTGCCTTTGCTATACAACTGTCAAGGGTGAAGAAGAATATAAGAAATGTTTAGCAAAGCACCATTTTTTATTTTACAGAGAGTGGAGACTCATACTGTGTTGGACTTGCTTACTCATATAAGATCTAGTGTTGTACTAGCCAACTGATTCAGAATGCATGTTCGTTTATCACTAGATGATTGGGATTTGACACATCTGGCTCAAGAGATTTTTTTTTTTTTGTTATATTGAGTCTACATAATGATATTTTTACTGTTTCTCCTTTTGCTGCAGACTTAAAGAATTATGTAGTTATTTCCTTCTTTTCACTAAAATTGTTGTGAAAATATGCTTGGAAAAATACATTGCTTTTATTAGTTTATTGTCACCTTCAATGTTAAACGAAGTCAACTTCAACTTGCTTATGTTGTCATGCATGCCTGTAGTTGTGGGCTGATCTTCGGTCGCAGTGGGAGTGGAAAAACAACTCTCTTGCAGGTTCACATTTTAAAAGCCTGTTTTCTTTGCCTCCATTAGCCTGTCTTGATAGGTCAAGATATCTTATGACATTTGTCTTAATACTGCTCATACAAATTTTCCTTTACAGCTGATGGCGGGGCTAAGTAAGCCAACATCAGGCTCCATCTTTATTCAGAGCTATAATGATAGTGGCCTTCCAAACCATTCTCCAGAACTGTTGCTCCCTGTAAAAGTTGGTATTGTTTTCCAATTTCCTGAAAGGTACTCATTACATATACTTTATTCTTTTTTGCACTTCTCAGGATTCTACTAGTGTTCTGTTCATATCTTGGCCTCCTTCAGTCATGACTGATCAAATGACTCAATTTTGTTTTACTTTTTTGCTTCTAAGATGTCTAAAGAAATAATTTATCCATTTAATTTTTTTTCCCATGTGTATCATAGTTTAGGATCCCTTCTTCCTTGTTTATATTTATGGCACAACTTTCCTGATTTTTTTAACAAAGTTGTTTTATGCTGCATGTCTTTTTTCCAAGAATTTGAATGTCTCACAAAAGGTATCTAAGTAATTGAATGGGAATAGGTATTTTGTCGCAGACAATGTTCTAGATGAAATAATATTTGGGTGGCCTAGACAAAGAAGTGGCCTGCAATTGAGAGAGCTTCTTGCCTCGCGACTCCACAAGGCCATGACATCGGTATGCTGGAGACAAACAGTGAACCTATTTATTAGGACAACTATTCTTATACTCATCATCAAAACCAGATCCATCTCAATGTACTGGGATGGTGGAACTCAATTTATTTCTTAGCCTTAAACTTAAAGCCTTCATTTACTTTCCCCACCTGATCTCCATTACTTTATTGTTTTAAGAATTGGTTTAAAGTTGGCCCAATTCTGAGAATTTTTCATCATATAATAGGTTGGTCTGACTGGAATCTCTTTGGAGAAAGACCCACAATCTCTTAGTGGTGGATATAAACGCCGGCTTGCTCTAGCAATTCAGTTGGTAAGGTTACTATCCCTGATGGAACTTGATGCATGTAGCAGTACGCTTGTAGAAAATAGTAAGTTCTGGTACTTAGCTTGTTACACTCCAATGCAGATGCCATGAAACCTCAAAGCTTATTCTGTCATGTAATTTATAAGAGCTACACATGCATCAGTTTGCTAGCACATGTAAAAAAAACGCTTTTTTTTCACTTTAGTGTTTTGGGTCACACTCATATCTAATCCTGTGACAGAAGCTGTCCATGCACTTTCATCGGTCAAAATTATTTTCAATGATTTGCATTTAATGTTCATATCTTTTCTCAGGTTCAAACTCCTGACCTACTGGTATTGGATGAGCCTCTTGCTGGTTTAGGTATGAAATGGTCTGCTATTTTTTTTCTTTAATATTCTGGCACCGGCAAATTATTGCTTCAATTTATTTTCATGAATCTGAAGTAGTTGAGGATGAAGATTTAACTAATATTGTGTTACTTCAAGACTTACTCTTTAATTACATTAGCCAAGGAATGCTTTTATTTTATTACAATAAAAAAATGCATAATCTCTGTCCATCAAAGTTGAATATTTTTGGTATTCTCCTAATATGCTTGATGAAATGCTCATGAAAGTGTACATTCTTCTACTTAGAAATTACAAATCAATCATAAATCTGTCAATTTGTTTTCCATATAAACCTAGTATACTAGTCATCATTCACCAGCTACCTTCTCTTTATGTACTCTGATTGTTCAAAATTCGAGTATATTTGTCATTCTTCTCATCTCTCTCTTGGTCTATCTTATTCTCTTATGGAACCCTATACTTACCGTCTATTTTTAATGTCTCATGATGTAAATTTTGTTGTTATCAGATTGGAAAGCCCGTGCAGATGTTGTGAAGTTGATAAAAGAGCTGAAAAAGGAGCTTACATTGCTTGTTGTCAGTCATGACCTTAAGTAAGTTAATAGCTGTATGGTTTGTTTTACAGAGGAAAATGCTCTAATGTTCAAATTTTCATCCTAGTCACTGGTGTGACCTCCTTCAAATAATTAGGCATGGTTATGTAAAGGAGATTACAGCCACACGCCTACTCTAGTTAACTGCAGTATTTTGGCCTATTCATCATGGTTGTGATCTCCTTCAAATAATTAGGCATGGTTATTCATGGCAAAAGGTGACAAACTGGGAAACAATGTTTCAGATTTGGAGTGAGTCAGTGACAACGTCATGTGCTTGTCACAAAACGCATCTTATTCCATTATAAACGAAAATCTAAAATTGTGAAGTAGCTCATTTTTTTAAAATCATACTATAGAATCATTTACTGCATTAAAACTCAAGTTGGGTTGTCAATTGTTGTTTTTAAGTCATAAATATGAAACATGAGAATGACACTGTACATTTTATACTGTGAGCATTAATTATCCATGTTCAAGCCATGCAAAATTTACCTCCTTAGTGAAAATTTGTATTCGTACGCAAATGAGATCTATTGTGTATATTCAGAGAGTTGGCATCGGCAGTAGACCACTCTTGGAAGATGGAGATGGGTGGAGTTTTGAGGAGCGAGATCTTGCCTGCTTAAACTTTGTTGCATACATCTTGTAAATCACTGATCCATGCTACATCTGAGGTACGACCAAATTTACGTGAGCATACATTGATGAACGCTTTGGTCTTTAAATTTCAGTAGTTTACCTCGAAGAAAATTTTCAAATTCAAATTGGTTACTTGAGAGAAACCATGTCTATGAAAATTGATACGTCCAAGCTTTAGATATGATGTTCAAGCCAAACAAACACTTAAATACATTAAACGGAAACTGCTCTGTTCCCTGACACTTTATCTTAGTTTTTTAGTAACACAAACATACTCGTGCAATATCCCTAATAATACAATACTTTAGTACCACTTGATCCTACATTCTTAACCCGAAATCTCACAGATAGGAGTGGCTTATACTTTAAGTTTTCCATTATCAGAATTCACATTTGCTGATCTTGAAACTTGAATTGCAGTACTATTAACATACAGTACTTGAAACTTGACTTTAACACTCAGGACGGATGAGGCTTGCTTTGCTTTGATCCCAAATCAGCCTTGTAGCTCCAGCACAACGTCTGTTGTACAAATTTCCCACAATAAGATAGAAGAAAGTAACATGTTAAACAATTGTATTGCTAATAAAAGACTATTAGTAACATCCACTAATGTCAGAATCTGTTTCAACTCACAGTCAGAATCTGTTTTAATCCAATGTCCACTCTCTGTTGAAGGACCTTTCCAGATACCATCTGCAGAGAATTTCATGGTGATCTCTTTACTCTCGCCTGTAGCTGCTTGATCATACATGTTCCTTCCATCGGCTCCTCCGATTTGACGGCCTTCTTCAGCAGAAACATTTATCTTCCTTCCAGCTGGAAGCTTAGTAGACTGATTCTCAGGTGTCTTTTCTGGGTGAACTTTCCTTTGAAACTTTTTTATAGCCTATGTCCACACAAAAACCAGGTAGATTGTTATAGTACTATAGCCAGTTGATTTTTGTTTGAGCCCAGGAAAATGAGCACATATACGTCAGCAGTTTTCTTTCTATGGACCTTCTTAGCTACCATAAATTGTAAGCTCAGTGTTTTCATTTTAATTGTCTTCTCTTCAGTTGTCCCATGTTTCTACTCTACTAGGGGAGATGGTAACACTTGTTACTGTATACTTCTCGCATTGAAATCCTTGATCTCTGTTCCTATATAGTATTTTTGTAGTTACATAACTTGTGTTGAGAATAGTTGGGATATGGAATGGAATTAAAGTAGAACGAAGTTTATATATTGATGAGCACAGTTTGTTTTATCCTTTAACATACATATTGAATTAAAAAAGGTAATAGAAAAAGATGAGAATTGTAGGAAATTAGTCAAGAATTTTTTTCCAACATCATACAAAATAAATATATGGGATCTTGAACAATCAGATTTTTAGAATTAGAACATCTAGTCCCTTCACTGTCAGTGAATTAGAACATCTACTCCCTTCACTGTCAATGAACCAGTCCATGATATTTGCTATATTTTTAAGTTTGCAAAATGTAAAACTGATATGTTAAAGGTTTAACTGATTGAGTAAGATTAACAGACCTTGGAAAGTTTCTTCGTAACTGTACTACTGGATGTAGTGGCAACATTCTTGGAAGTAATCTTTGAGCTGCTCGAGGACATATGAATCTTCTTAACCACCTTCTTCATGAAACGGCCAATGTTTGCTTTCCTGCTTTGATGTTCTAATTCTTGAGAGTTTATTGCAGTATCATAATTGATGATATTGTTTCTCTTAAGGAGCTCACCGAGGGATGCCTTTTCTCTTTTTGTCTCTTGCTCAGCCTCAGCTAGTTCAATTGAAGTGGCAAGGAGATAATTTTGAAGAGGGCAGGTTTCCATATGCATGTGCTCTTCATAATCTGTTCCTTCAGGTGCCTTATTGACGAGGGTTGTCATGCTTACATGACTGCTTCTCTCAGATGTGTCATTCAAGATCTCTTTCTCTTCAGCTTCAAGAAACTTTTCTAGTTCATAATTTATTAGCTTAAGATCACCTTCTGTTATCTCAGTCTTCTTACTAGTCAATTCTCCCAAAGGTGTTGGCAGTGCTGGTGTGGGTGGGTCCGTGTGGAGTAGTTCCATACCGAAAGTTCCAATTGAAAGAAAGTCAAATGGCTCAAGTAGTTCTTGTTGGTATAGAACGTCCTCGTCAGCTTCATATTTATCAGAAGATTTTTGACACTTGACGTTTGAGCATGACAAGTCCTTGGTGGGATCTATGAAGAAATTTTTCTCGTCAAACATTGCCTGCATGGAAAAACAGGTGCCAGATTTTCCTGAAAATAAAGGAAAAATTAAATCTTGTTAGCCATAATTTCATACTTCCATATTGGACCTTGTTGCATGAACATCATTATCATTTTGAACTTTTACGTAATAGCATTCTACTCTTCAAACAAGTGAACATGACATCTAGGCGCAGTTTTGATGCAAGTCAGGTGTAATTTTATGTTGACACTCCCCTTTCACTAGTGAAATATAGGACTAAATATTTGAGGCTTTTACTTGAAATGATTCATTTTCACCTATATTATAAATTTTCGAAGAGGAAAGGCTAGACAGGAAAAATGATGCCAAATTTCAGTATATGTGTTAGTCCTACGTAGATATGATATTCCTCACTGAAGTTACCTATGGTGGTATTCTTCATTGGCTCGACTCCCTTCTGCATCAACTTACGGTGCATCCAACCTAGTAACTGAATAAAATGCTAAAAGTTAGAAACATAATTTCAGATAAAAATGTTATGCCCATTACCTCATTTAGAAGATGCAGAACTAACCTTCATGTTGAACTTTCTTGTGAAAATTGATAGTTGCTGTATGAATGGTAGAATTATTATGTCAAAGGAGTTCCTTAGAGACTTATAGGAGAGGGATAGTTGTAATGCTTTTTCATCATGATGTTTGTAAGTATAAGTCCTGATGTTCCTGGAAGTGTCTTAGGATAGAGTTGAGCAAGAAAGACAATGAGAAAATTACAAGAGTATGGTTGGATTACCTCTGTCTATATTGTATCAGTTGAGCAGTGAGCTCAGGCCCACCTTGCGGGCTCATGCTACGTATTTGCACCAACGTGCTTTCTTGGAGTTGGCATCGTGCCTGATCGTGTAAACAACCAATGATCATCCCCATCCACATTTTCTTTATGATATAGCTCTGTCTCCTGATGATTGGTTATTTAATGCATAATGCTATAATTAACATGTGTGATCCAATATCTGGTTTGGTATGAAGCATTTATGGCTATCTTTTTTCCAATAAAAAGATCTTTAGTTAGCTGTATTATGTTACTATAAAGAGTAAGGCTATTGTTTCATAAATAAATTTTGTTGTTCTGGAGTTGGAGCTCAGGTGCACCGCCTATAATTGGTATGCCTACAGGATTAGGTTGATGCAGAAGGCTCGTTCTACTTTCTTGGTAGTACCATACCGACATGATATTCTATGAACTTTATCAATATATGTTTCTTTTTCTCTGTACCTGAGTTCCGGGGGGTGTTAAGTGTTATGCGTCAAGTGGTTATTTGCAACAAAATTGAGCCTCTTTGCCCTTTAAGCTCGCTGGGTTGTGGAGAAATTCTCATGTTCTCATATAGGTGGCCTTATACTTCATTGTTGTCTGACCATTGTGGAACATGCCATGGAGGTTTGTGGAATTATTTCTCTTGTATACTGTATAAATTTGTATGAGCACATGTCTTTAAATGCTTCTGTTTTGAATTTTAGAAAATTAAATTATGTGAGAAAATATCGTAGAAAAATCATACATGTCTGTCCAAATGTAATTAGAAAGATCAGTGCTACTTTTGCATTAAAGTTCAATTTATGCATACAACAATATGCACAGTTACAAATAGAATTGCACGTGTGCACAAGGGTATGTATAGCATATATATATATCGCCTCTATAAATAGTGTCCTCTTATGAATTTTGGAACAACTCTTTTCTGCAGGCCAGCAAACCAGAAGCGTAAAATTTGAAACATCATCCACCTGAACTGCTCACTTATACTCATCTCTATCTGGCATAAGGAACATACAGCAATCTCTTACATGTTTTTCCTACTGCAAAGCTATGTGAACGCATAATTGAATGGCAGGAAAAAAATATCTTTTGCAACAGCAGCGCCCATATCACATCCTGTGAAGGCACATGATCGTGTTTATTTTGTTTGACTGTTCCATGTGTCACTTTATATTGGATCATACTGTTTCTTTTGAATAGTGCACTTGTTATGGTAATCAATGACGCTTATGATAAGATTTCTATTTCTCATTCCCATCAATGCATGCAGCCGAATTGTTTTTTAATGCTTGACTATACATGATGGCTTATAGTGTGATGACATTTTATTCTGCTGATAGGCATTAGACTCTGATAGCCTGTCATCTTACTAATCCTGATAGCTATTAGGGGTTGCTTAGTCTTATCTTGAATGTCAAAGATGTGACATTTTTTTCTACGTTAAGCTAATTGTCACTGATACCTATAGAAAGAGGAGAATTTGTTGAAAAAATTTGCTCAACTACTTGATAACTTTTTTAAGCTGACAAGAGAATAGACTGCATGTACTGTTCTGTGATGTCGATTATGCTGTTTATATCTGAAGTGCTGAATCTGATGTCTTTTTTCTTCTTCTCCCTGAAAGCAACTTTTCTCAGGTTGAAGACAGTTATAGCTTAGAGAGTTAGAGACGTAGTTATAAATAGTGTTGCAGTAGCAAAGAGGATCTCTGTATCGGAGTGTCAGCAGAGTTATACCATTGCCAGTGAGAATGTATATTAGGATTGGGATTCCTCCTGTTTCCAAAACTTGATTCAACGTTCAGTACAGTGGCCATCTGGGTATGCACTATCTTTTTGTACTGGTATTTATCTTGGTTCGGCTGCCAGTTGTTGCTACTGTGATGAAAGTTTTGTTGGAGGGCCAGGATGAGCATGGCTAGATCCTGAGGTTCCATGTGGCCGCATGAGATGATAAATAATCGAAAATTCTGGGGGTCTTAGTGATGTGTTGCAAACTTGGTGGCTGTATCCTGGAAACCGAATATAAGAAGAAAATGGTGGTGGTGTAGTGTATTATTGGAGGTATGGATTTGGTGAGACAAATTTTGCCAGATGATTGTTATTTGTGGAGGTATGGGCCTTGGCTCTATTGAAGGATGATAATTTCGGCTAAGGAACAAAGGCTAAAGACAATGAGGGGTGTGGACATGACTTGAAGAAGATTGCCCAACTCAGACATATCATGGAATCAATACAAACAGAAGGCTGTACTGCAAGTTGATCTAATTGCTTAACCTTCTTTAGTTGGTTAATTGCCAATGGTATTCCTAGTAGTTATTCAGACATCTTATCAGATACACATAGTTAGGGAGTGGTTAAGTTCCATGTCGGCATGCCTGGTTTCTAGAGTATCATAGACTTGGAAGCATGTGTCCACATCAAATCTGGAATTTGGTGCATATTGATTCGCGGCTTTCCTAACCATGTTTTGATTTTGATCGAAATATAAATCTCATACATGCATATAGTGAACTCAAGCCCCTTGTCAATGAGTATTTGGTTCGGGTTCTTCTGGCTCAAAAAGCATCTTGAATACTTCAGATATAAAGGTGTTAGTCAGCTTTTAAAAGGGCTTCTAGAACTATATCACATTTTACGAACTCTTAAGATACACTTCTATTAGATTAATTAAAGTTATGTAGTTGTTATGCAACGAAACGTCAACTTAAAGCAATATTCTAAAAACCATGGTCGATATTCATTTGTAGAATGTAGATCTGGATTATCTAAGAATTTACGGTTTTCTGTTGGGATCGAAGAGAATGTACATCTGGATTATTTAAATTGGTGATGGCCCAGGCCCAATCTCGAGTAGTCTAGCCGTTTTGGCCCAGCCTGCATTAGCTAATGATCCAAATGCAAACAAGTCAATTTGTAACCAGGCTTGACTGCTGGCCCAACTCATCAATAATGCTCAATCGCATCCATAATTCAAGAGTTCTATTCGGGGGGAGATTTAGGCCGGTACTATTCTGGAATTAACAATTTAAAAATTGACCGTTATATTATTTGCATTCCATGATGCAAAAAAAAATTGTATATCGTCACACTAAATATACAATTTTAGGTGTGAAAACGGTATATTTACACTCTATAATACAACGTTTTTGTTACATTTGCATTCTATGATATATCATTTGCACTTTATGAAACAATATTTTTTTATAGATTTTTATTTGAAACTTAACTCCTTACTTGATTACTGGTAAGAATTTCCCATTCAACCTTCTACTTATGTTTTAGTCAATCAAGTATGCAATAATATCTATTTATGTCAACCAAGTGTATAAACAAAACCAAAATCAAGAAGTTAAACATCTAAAAATTTTGTAACATAATGTTTTAACTGTATAATAAACAATCACAATGTTTATAAGAGAACGAAACCAAAATGGTTAAGTGTAGAGGCGAGATGAGTACACCCACTAAACATATAAAAATATGAGATTCACATAGATTCTATTAATATTTGCAGATCACGTATATTATTTGTGGGTAATTATGGGTGCAATGGAATTCCTACCAGTATACAAGTAACCTATTTCTAGATTGAAAATCATGAATGCGATTTGAAGAAGACAAGTTCCAAGAGGAGAAGCAACAGAACTAAACCACAGACTTCCAAGAACATGGTGCCCATATCAACCCATAACTTGATAAATCTTATTCTGAGCACTTAAAGACAAATATGAGAATAAGATATGTAGAAAACAAAGGAATCTACTCTATCTTGGACTCCTTTCCTATCACCTCACGTCAATGAACTTCACCGTAAACTAGGCCTATTACAGTGGAGAAATTTTTTCAGAAAAATCGAATCTACAAATAAGTTGTAAATTTTATAGTTAAAAATAAATTATATTTATTAAAAAATAAGATTAGATAAATTTAAAATTATTTTTTAATTCATATGAATTATTTTTAATTACATGATCTATCAACTTAATTGTAGACTCGATCTTCGCTATTTATACTAATAAATATCTGTTAAATTTGTCAATCCCATGAATCAAGTTCAGTTCAACTCCACTACTCACCTAACAAGTTAAACAACACCACTAGCTCAAACTGCTAATAACCGGACCAAACCAAAAGTAGAGAATCAACAACCAAGATAAACTCCAAACAATAAAAATTCAATCTTGGCGATTCTTGATCGTTGATCCTCTGTATATTTATCACCACGTCTCCTCCAACTCCTCTCCAATTCTCCAGCTGAGCTCAATCTCTCTCTCTGACATTACCACAAGATGGGCACAGAACACCAATCGAGGGTCAATGAGTTGCTTTCTGAGCCGTTGGTGATTCAACAAGAAGAAGAAGAGGAGGAGGAGAAAGTTGCTTTCAAAGACGAGATTATACCGGAATGGAAAGATCAAATTACGATCAGAGGACTTGTTGTGAGCGCCTTGTTAGGGACCCTCTTTTGCATCATTACCCACAAGCTTAATCTCACGGTTGGAATTATCCCTTCTCTCAACGTTGCTGCGGGTTTGCTCGGATTCTTCTTTGTGAAATCATGGACCGGATTTATGTCCAATTTGGGATTTCAAGTCAAACCCTTTACTCGCCAGGAGAACACTGTTATTCAGACCTGTGTTGTTGCTTGCTATGGCCTTGCGTTTAGTGGTATGCCTTTTGCTCAATTTTGTTGATTCGCAATTGATGGTGGATTTATTTGAAAGTGTATATATTTAACTAGCCTCATAGATTCGGTGCTTTGTTTGGCTGATTGCTATATGTGGTGTGTAGTGAATTGTTACTGTTGTATTGTTTCTGAAAGGAGTTTACTTTCTTACATATTGATGATGAATTGCTTGATATGGCCTTGCTTTTAGTGGATTCCGTTTGAAAGAGTATAGATTTAACTAGCCTTGTATGTTTCATTGCTTTGTTTGGTTGATTGGTATATGTGGTGTGTAATTAATTGTTAGTACTATTGTATTGTTTCTGAAAGGATCTTACTTTTTTACATATTGATGATGAATTGCTTTGTAGAAGTATTGAAATTGTGTAGATTCGATTTAAGTAATATCATTGTTGATTCAGTGCTTTTGTTTGATTGTTTGATTTTGCAAATTGCAGGGGGGTTTGGATCATACCTGCTATCTATGGATGAGAAGACATATAAATTGATCGGTGAGGATTACCCCGGTAATCGAGCTGAGGATGTTAAGAATCCAGGATTGTTGTGGATGATGGGGTTCATCTTTGTTGTTAGTTTTCTCGGACTTTTCAGTCTTGTTCCTCTCAGGAAGGTAGGTCTTTATTAACAGCATTTAGTGCATTTACGAA
>JAYMSP010000180.1:0-70391 GCA_036897095.1 Plantago elongata | reverse complement strand
GATGCCCCTCAATCGACTCAATTTGGGACCAATCGGCCGCGTCGGCCACCGCCTCCCCCTCCCTCACCGCCACCGACTCCCCTTCCCGATGCCCCTCAATCGACTCAATTTGGACCTCATCTGCACTTATCCATTAGCAAGTAGAGAGTGTATGATTTGTCTGTGTATGATTTGAGTTTGGTTCGATTTTATTGGATGAACACTTGACTATGGCTGCAAAATGGGTGTATGATTTGAGTTTGAGTTGATTTGATTGGGATGAACAGTTGCCTATGGCTGCTGCAAAATGGATGCACAGTATCACCATTCAAATGATTCCCATTTCATTCCTTCCCAAACACAAAAATCTCAAAAACCATCCAAATGGCCATCCAAATTGGATGCCACTCAGCCCCTTAGTTCTTCAATATTTCATTGTTAAGTTTTTCTTGATGTATATAGCTAATTATTGGTAAGGTAGAAATCAATTTGTTAGTTGTTACTGGTCAATTCTAATGTATGTGTGAGTGTTGTGTTCTACATTTCTCGGACATACTCCTTCCATATAGTAACGGGTACCTTGACTGATTAATCTGTTCATAATTACTCAGAAGAACCCTAAATAGCAAGGCTAACTGGGAATTGAACACAGAACTGAGGCCAATTAACACATGATTTTATGACATAATTATATATATTAGATTCCTAGTTAGATTAGTCTTATTTTTCTAATTAGAATAGACATAGCTTCTTATATTTGTATATATACCCTACATCATTCTATGAATAAACACGATAGATTATTCAATAATCTTACATGGTATCAAAGGGTTACGATCCTTACGATGCATAATACCGTGATCATCGACCTTGTCTGTGTTACTGTCCAAAAGCACGAACCCACTGTTCGTTCTTCTTCTTCCCCAAATAGCAACCTGCAATCTCGATTCATCTCCCCTTATTGATTTTGATCACTTGGTGTTTCCCTGCCCTCTGATCGATTCTCTGATCTCGATCTTTGTTCTCTTCTCACCGACAAAAAAACAGCCGCATCGATCATCACCCAACTTTCGAAATTCGATTTCGATCAAGCACCAAATTCTACCAGTTTTCTCTATTCCGGATCGCACCCACTGTTCGATCTCTTTCTTCCCTAAACAGAACGCAAACTGCAAGAATTTTTTCTCCCTTCTAATCGAACCCACTGTTCGATTAGCTTCCTATTTTCCTCTCCTTGTTTGATTTCCACTCAGCCGAGATCATGACCACCAGTTCTCCTTGACCATACCAAACCCGACCTCAATGGATTTTTCCACCATGGGCTATGACGTACTATTCTTACCTCACGACAGCTTGGAATCCGGCCCAACACCGTCCTCCACAACCTGCACAGGCTTACACTGTGCAAACTCCGGATGAAAACTAGTATATCAACTCTGGTGCTTCGTCCCATATGACCACCAATCCAGGTACTCTTTCCTCTTATTCTTCTTTGAGCAAACATACGGGTATTATTGTCGGTAATAGTAGCAGTATTCCTATTTGTGGCTTCGGTCATACTTCTCTCTCTCATTCAAATTCCAACTTTTGACTCCCCAACGTTTTGGATGCTCCTAATCTAGTTAAAAATCTTATTTGGGTTCGCAAATTCACCACCGATAATCATGATTCTATTTAATTTGACCCTCACGGTTTTTTTGTTGAAGACCTCACAACGGTAAACCGTCTAATATGATGTGACAGCACCGGAGACCTATATCTTGTCACTACGACAAATAAAACAACCCCACCCACCACCGTTCTCGCCACTACTCTAACACTGTGGCATTCTCGGCTTGGCCATCCTAGCGATGGTGTTCTTCGTTCTTTCGATTATATTCGATGTAATACCACTAGGAATTGTTTTTGTCATTCTTGTCATTTAGGAAAATATATTAAATTACCATTCCAAGATTCAAAGTCGTCTACTCTTATGCCTTTTGACATAATTCACAGTGATTTATGGACATTACATGTTTTAAGTTCTTCTGGGTATCGTTATTATCGTTTTTTCTTGGGTGACTTTAGCAATTCCTTATGGATCTTTCCTATCTCCCACAAACCCCAAGTTTTCTCTATCTTTCTCTCCTTTCAAACTCTCATTCGAACACAATTCGAATGGGACATTAAAACTTTGCAATGTGATAATGGTCATGAATTCGATAATAACCAGTTTCGCTCTTTTTGCACCTCACATGGCATTTCCCTTTGTTTTTCTAGTCCCCACACCTCCTCTCAAAACGGCAAAGCTGAACGCAAAATTAAATCCATAAATAACATTATGCGTACTATACTTGTCCATTCCTCTGCCCCTCCTTTTTGGCTTCACGCCCTTGATACAACTAGGTATCTTCTCAACATATTGCCATCCAAACTTTTAAAATTTCGATCACCTACTCAGATTCTCTATCGAAGGATTCCTTCTTACTCTCACCTTCGTGTTTTCGAATGCCTATTTTTTTCCCTCTTTCCCTCCACCACAAATAACAAGCTTCAAGCTCGTTCTACTCCTTGTATTTTCTTGGGATATCCTGCTAATCATCGTGGTTATAAATGTTACGACTTGTCTAATAAGAAGTTCTTTATCTCTAAACATGTCACCTTTCATGAAACACATTTTTCCTTTGCCACGGTCACCTCTTCTCTCCCATCATCATATGATTTCTTGACCCCAAGTATATCACCTTACCTCCTCGACTACATCTCCACCACCACACCCTATGTTGGATCACGGATCCAACAGCCTCCTCCACCCCTCATTCTCGATGTTGGATCACGGATCCAACAGCCTCCTACGTCCCTCATTCTCGTTGTTGGATCACAACCTTCTTCAATTTCGGTTGTTGGATCCCCGATCCAGCAACCCTCACATCCCGCTACTGCATCTCCAACAGCCTCTACTTTTCGAGGGTGCGGCTGCTCCATCCCCACAGCCCGTCCCCGACTCTAGCTTCTCCGCAACCCCCATTCTCCCCCCTCCCTCAAATCGACATCGCACACCAAATCCCAATGTTTTCGGCCCCAATTATGTCAACTTCACCCAAACAACGATGGCTATTTTCTCTCTTCCCCGAAATCTTGTTAGTGTTTTACATGACCCAAATTGGAATGATGTCATGCTTAACGAATTTAATGCTCTTATTAAGAATAAGACGTGGGAGTTGATGCCCCGTCCTTTTGATGTCAATCATATTCGTTCTATGTAGATTTTCCGGCATAAAAAGACTTCTAATGGCTCTTTTGAGCGGCACAAGGCTCGTCTTGTCTGTGATGGCAGGTCTCAACAGGTTGGCATTGATTGTGACGAGATTTTTAGCCCGATTGTCAAACCGGCTACTATCCGGATTGTTCGCAGCATCGCTCTTTCTCGCTCATGGCCTATTCATCAACTGGATGTCAAGAATGCTTTTCTTCATAGAAATCTTCACGAAACAGTTTATATACATCAACCATTGGGATTCAAGGAAAAAAGACACCCGGATTATTTGTCTACTGAAGAAGTCTCTTTATGGTTTGAAGCAAGCCCCTCGAGCTTGGTACCAACATTTTGATGATTTCGTTCGTACCATTGGTTTCTGCCATAGTCAGTCGGATCACTCGCTCTTCACCTTGCAATACTTGACCTTCACCTCGGCCTGACATCTCCTATGCAATTCAACAAGTTTTCCTTTACATGCACGATCCAAGGGTCAACCACATGAATGCTCTCAAACGCATCATTTGATATATACATGGCACAATTACTCTCGGTCTCCATCTATACAAGACCACTGTCAGCTCTCTTATCTCCTATACGGACGCTGATTGGGGCAGTTGTCCAGACACTCGCCGTTCTACTTCTGGTTATTGTGTTTTTCTTGGCGACAATCTTATCACTTGGTCTTCTAAGAAGCAACCACTGATCTCCAAATCTAGTGCTGGGGCTGAGTATCGAGGCGTTGCCAATGTCATTTCTGAGTCTTGTTGGTTTTGCAACTTATGGAGCTATGTTGTCCGATTTCTAAAGCTACTTTGGTCTACGGCGACAATGTCTCCGCCATATATCTTTACGGCAACCCGTGTAACATCAACGCACGAAGTATATTGAGATGGACATTCATTTTGTCCGTGAAAAGGTTGCTAAAGGCGAAGTTCGAATTCGCCATGTTCCTTCTCGCTATCAAATAACGAAAGGACTTCCACACATACTCTTTGATGATTTTCGTGACAGTCTCAGTGTCAGACTTCCTCTCGCTTCGACATTGGGGGTGTGATATACTATGCAATTCTAATTAGATTAGACATAGCTATATATATTAGGCTTCTAATTAAATTAATCTTATCTCCTAATTATATTAGACATAGCTTATTATATTTTACATATATATTTCATATCATTCTATAAATAAATAAAATTAATTATTTAATAATCCTACGTTATCAACTTCTGCATTGCATGGGAGCAACAACCAGATTTGCTAAAATAAAAAGTCACAGATGACAATTGACAAGATATAAATTGCCAAAACTGCAATAACACTAGGTATGTTCTTTCTCCTCAGTCTCTCTGTAAGTGTGATTTTAAAGAAGGATGAATTACAATTTTTGTTACAAAGTAACTGCTACGCATCTATTTATACGGTAAGAGAAAACAGAAGCAATAAAAACTCGTTTTCTAATTCAACTTCTTCTCAAATAAATACTTAGTCATTTTACGTAATACAATTTAAGACAATTTAATTTTAATATTCTAAAATAATTGTTTTCAATTGAGGTACTAATTATCAATAACTATATATATATATATTTTAAAGAAGACTATCAGTCTTTAGACTATATCAAAAAACGTAAACCGATACAATTGAAGGCGGAGATGTGTCCCAAAAGACATTCCCGTCCAAATCAAAACAATCTAGTTTAGCTAAATTGTCGGCAACTAAATTGGTCTTTCTATCTGACCAATAAATCTTAATCTCCCAAGAAAGATGAAGTTACTAAGAGGTGGACCGTGAATGCCATTAACACGTCTGAATTTCGAAATTCGAGAAATATACATGAAAAATTGATCATTTGCAAGATATTGTAGACTTCACGTTTCAGATTATTTTTTCAACAGATTCTTCTTTTATTGGCTTCTTCATCAACATGCCTTCTCAAGAGACTATAGGATGATGGGGAATCCATAAACTTCTAGAGTTGTTTGCCTGAAATACAAGTATGTAATGTATAAGGTGGAAATACTCTAAACACAATTAATGTAAAATGTAAAAAAAGAAAGAAACCTCATTATAATATTCCCATCCTCAATGGAATCAAACAATCGATCTTATAAACATACTTGGTCAATCAATAACAGAAGCAAGTTAATCATGGACGTACATCATATTGGTGTGTGGAAACGTGAAAGCTCATCTATTCATTCAATACTACTACTTATGTTTAATTTCCGACAATTGATCTGTGTGCTCCCTCAAACCAAGTCAGTATTTTGTCACTTGGTGGAACGTGAAACATGGACCAATTAACTTCCGATCCTTGCACTTCAGGTATACATACATGAGTCAAATAAACAGTGGATATTGGAATACTAAACTGAATTAAACAACTCCTACAAAACTGCATCAATTGCTAATCTTCATGTTCACTTTTGTTCATAGGCTCGATTATCGATGTGGGAACTAGTAGTTGTGAATTACTCCCACCCTCCATTCAGTTATAATTAAAATAATTTTTATTTTAATCATCCCATTAGAATGTTATAACTTTTTATTTTTAAAAATAACATTACAATAGAACTCATTTTTAATTATACATATTATATCCACATATACTTTTCTATCTTAAATGCATTTTTAACTATATACTATATATATTTTTAAAAAGCGTGTTTATAATAAATGTTTCGTTGTAAATGAGACGTAGAGTAACCAGTTAATACCCATGCTCCTCGGACATGGCGGCCTGCAACTTGCACTAGTTGGACTCCCAAGATGGCAAGATCCATGCTTGTATTTTTTAATTATCCAGCTTCTTTCGGGCTATTTTAGTTTCAATACCGACACTACCAAACATATATACTAGCTTGCATAACAACTACAGTATATCTGAATGATCAACATACTCTGCCATTTTGTTTGGAAATTAGTATTAAAACAAAGAGACTGATGGAATCTTCTCACAATCTGGAATATATATATATATATAGAGTTGTGGATCTTAATTGTGATTCCCCGTCAAAATCATGGGATCTTCTACTGTAAACTTGTGATATTTTAATTTAATTAAAACACATTTAAAACTTTTTATTCATAGCATATCTTTAAACAATGTATGAAGCGAAATTTAATACGGAATATACTATTGTATTCAATACGCCTAAGTACAAGGTTGCACGGTCTGTTCGATATCATATACTATCAACTATATCAGATAACTAGTGTACTCATGAACGATTTAAACCTTTTTAGACACCATTCAAGTGAAAGTTTGATAAGGGACAAGGTTTGTAGTGTAAATTCGAATTAAAGAGGTGTGAGTCAGATATTATGATACCATGGTTTCATATTATTTAAATGGTCAAAACTTATAGATAAGACTAAAAATGATACACCGCGCTAAGAGCGGTGTCAATAAATTTTATAAAATTAATCTAATTTAGGTCAGGTATGAAAACTCGTATATTATGTTTCATGAGACATTAGTGTCTTGAATGGGTAAATATAAAAAAAATCTACACATTTGTGTACATAAGTTAATTTATAAAGTAGCGGAATTTTATTAGGTAAGTTGGCTTAGAACAACTTATAATGAGTAATTTGTATATAAAGTAGCGGAGTATTTCTTATAAGGTCTGAGGTGTATCCATCGTCTAGTTACTAGTAGTTTAAGGAATTATGTGAGATAGTTAAATCGCGAATATATAACTATCCATCGTATAATAATATTTTAAAAAGAACGACGAAATACAATTATTTATGTGCAAAAATGAAATACGTATGCATCGAATGCCTAAAGTCTTGTTAATGGGTACAATACACACCCAAGAATCAAAATCTTAAACTATCCAAAAACCATTTACATCATCTAAACATATCTAGTTGTTTCGTTGTCAGAACCCAATCAACCACAACGTTAACTGATATGATCACCATGTTCTAAATATTGTCAATCTCCTTAGAAAAAATATTTTGGACTGCATCTGTAAAAACTCTAAAGGAGTACTGCGTATGGTAAGAGGTTGTGAGCGGAGAAAATTTGAAATAACGTTTTTAGTAGTCAGTTGCTGGAGAACAATGAAGAAGTACTAAACAAATTGCAATAGTGAACAACACTTTAACGAGTGAAATGACACTTTAACATGATAATTATAGACTTATTATATTGTTGTAGAATAGAGAAGAAGTGTTAAATAAATTGTAAAATAAAAACGACACTTTTACAAGTGTAATGACACTTTAACAGGACCATAAGAGACTTATTATATTATTTAAGTAGAACATTCTAATTATAATCGATATTTGTTGCAGAAACATATAATATTCACTTTCACAACATAAATGTAAGTGGTATAATTAAGATACAATATTGAAATTATCATGAGTCACTATAACATAGTGTAGGGTTGAGTAAGGTTGTGTTCTTTTCGCCTGAACATGACAAAAGTTATTTGAAATGTAGTGTAAAAAACTACTTAAATCTGATTGACAATGAAGTGCAACTTAGTTGGTAAAATATTTATTCTCCAATAGATTTGGGATTCGAGTCACATTATCTATTTTATTTTTTAAGTAAAAAAGAAATAAAAAGTAAATTTAAACTGAAATAAACGAATCTGAACTGGATTAAACTGATTCCTAGAGTGGTTCATATGAACTCATCAATGACGCATGCCACATATATGTGTGTATCCCCCAACTTGAAACCTAGTTATTATATATACATGCTTTCCATAATTTTATATATAAAATTTGGGCGGGCAAGTCTTTGAGCAATTCCGCCTCCAATAATTGGCAACTGTAAGCTAAAGCAATTATACAAATGAACTATTGAAAAGCAAGTCTTTACACGTCTAAAAGAATAGTAGCTTTTTGGATCGATCAACATCTGTTTCCCAAGTCTAAACTTTTGATAACATGGAACCATGTTGGTGTGTGTCTTTCTTCACATAGATCAAGCACTTAAAGTGGAATCCAACTCTACCTTCAACAAATGGAGACTCCTTTTTCTCTTCTATTTTATCCAAGTGGCCCTTTCGTTTTCATCACCTAATCTAATTATTTCGTGCAAAATAAACCCAAAACACGGCCGAATATATTTGGTTTGGTTTTTCTTCCTTTTCGTTTATTGTCTTATTGATGACAGTGAACATTTGTCAATAATAAGGTTATTTCATTTCGTCGGTCTATGTTTTTAATATTATAAGCATGGAGGCTTATAAACTACTGGTTTGTTTGTTGGTATGCTAGTTTAATACAAGCACCTAAACTGGTTTGTTTGTTGGTATGCTAGAAGATAAAAACAGATATATATGGAAATAAAATAAATATTAATCCTAGTAATTTTTTTGGATTTAAGTGTTCGCGTTTAATTTATAACGTTCCAAAGTTTCAATGAGTTTAACGAGATTAATAGTACTGCAACCCATAGTAATACAACACATACATTTATCAAAAATTCAGAATTGAACTTGTTTTCTCTATAGAAAATTAGTAACGTTAAATGGCTAACACGTGATTCAAGTTAGGTGCGGGAAACTTGCTTTAACATTTTAGGAGGGCGACACAATGAAAACGTTGTTGATGCTTGGACGAGTGTGTATTTGCTATGTAGCCATCTTAAGATGGGTGATTCATTATAAAGTTTTCTAGTGTGAATGAGAAATCACAAGGTGTATGGAAAGATCATGTGTTAGTACAATAGATCAATATATAAGTATATCACTCAGATATCAATTCATGGGTAGCCTTGTCGAAGGTTAGATTTGACTTGTAAGAGAACGTAACCCCTTGAGAAGTTTCTCGTTGCATGAGTGAGTTTAAGTGAATGTGAATGATCGTGACTCTGGTGAAGGGGGGTGGGGGTGTTGCATAGATACTCTACGTAGGGTGCAACGAGTTGGTACGCAAGGAAACGAAGTGAAGTTATTTGCGAAATGTAGCACGTATACAATTAAGGAAAAGGAGAAATGGACAATCTTTTCAAGTGGGCTCTCACAAATCCAAGTGGCCAATAGAGTATTCTTGTTCTTGTGTTTGTGTGCAATAACCTCGTTAACTAATTATGATTCTAAATATCTTAAATATTTGTAAAGACCACTTGAGTAATTGTTTTGTAGTTTTTTTTGTTTAATGTTCAAGGATTATTAAAGGGTTGAAAATTCCTTATTGGTTAGACAATTAAGAAAATTATCACATGATCTCTACTTTTATTTTGAAGATCTCCATGTATCACCGATCTCTCAAGCAAATGATAAATAAATAATTAATTTCTAATTAATTAGTTGCAGTCTCCATTTTGGTCTATGCCTTCATAAAAAAAAGAGAACGACTTTCTCTCTCTAACTAACGAGAGGAACTATAAACCCTAGTTGCAATGGCGCGGAGATGCACAGTGCCGGTGGAATCGGCACCACGGCGACCGGTTGGGCGACCATGTAGAGTTGTGGCCCCTACCGTTGGCTCCTCTACTTCTCCCCGATAAGCTGAGGAGGACGAATCTCTCGATTTGAATCGAGCTTTACTGGAATCCCAAGACACGGCAAATTCAACCCCGGTGACTGAAGGTATCTACCCGAAATTTGCTCTCCCGAAATCTGCTGCGACCCCGAAATCTTCTGTTCCGGCAACGGTTGCATCGATCTCCGATCGTGATGCCTTGAGCAACCTGGAAACCACGAACGGGGTTGGGGATGAGTCCGTCCCACCGAAGTTCGACCTGAGTACTGATTTGGAACAGGGGGCTGAGAGAATTACCAATTTGGTACAAGATGATTTTACTGGAAAAAACCCTTTGCTTGCTTCTTCAATTCCCACCCCTATCCCTTGGATTGATGTGATTCAGGGGAATCGTGCTCCCGATCACGGTATGAATATTGACTACCGACCCCCGGCTGTGGTGGAGCGCGAAATTGTAGTTGAAATTGAGGATGAGGATATTGCAGAAGAACTTGATTTTTGGAAACACGCGCTCATCATGTATGTAGTAGATAATTCCTTGTGAATGATGTGAAGAATTTTATGATCAAGGTGTGGAATTTTATTGATCTACCTGACCTATACTACAATGAGGACGGATTCTTCATCATTCGATTTAAATCAGAGGACGATAAGAATGTTGTGGACTTAGGCGGACCTTACTACATATATGGTAGACCTATGATCTTGCGACCATGGACCAGAAATTTTGAGCTTAAGGAAGATATGCTTTGAGTTGCACAAATATGGGTGAAGTTCCCACAACATCTGTTGTATTTATGGGGTGCTAGGAGCCTGGGGAACCAAAATTTACAAATGAATGCACTGCAAAAAAGTTAAGAATCTCCTATGCACGGATACTCATAGAGGTGGATATCACTCAAGAATTACGACAATGAATTATGATTAAGGATCGTCAAGGTAACTTAATCAAACAAGCAGTGCAATATGAATGGAAACCTCTCTTTTGTCAGATGTGTCAGAAGGTGGGCCATACCTGTGGATATGGGAAGCAGCAAAACCGTAACATGTCGACACATCCTTTGAACAGACAGGCAGGAGGGCGTATTGGAGTAGACAAGGTTTGGGTAGCTACAGGGAGACAATTGCATGTTATTCCTAACCCGACACCGGTTGTAGTTGGATAGGAGACACGTGTAGTGCAACAAGCGAATCCTGATGGCCCTGATTCCGGCAATGAGCAGACAGCTTGGACCACTGTCAGGAGTCGAAGGGCATCACCTATTCGACAATTTGAGCAACCGGGTACACGAGAAATTTCAGAATATAATTTGGTTACGCGGAATGGATTTGCAAGCTTGGAAACTGGATCAGGTTCCGACGTGAGCCAAAACCGTGGTTGATGTTAGCTTGGAATGTTAGGGGGGCTGAACAAGGTGTCTAAATACAATGAGATTGGCTCCCGTCTCCTGGATTGGAATGTTAGCATAGCCGGCCTTTTGGAAACTAGAGTGAAGGAGGAAAACAAACAAAAAATATGAAAAAGATTAGGATCTCGCTGGATCTTTTGGGATACTCGTCCCATGTACTTGGGCGTATCTAGGTTGCTTGGGACCCATTCCAGGTTCGGATTATATTTCTGAGATGTACAGATCAACTTTTGCACTGTAGGTGGTTCGACTCGCATGCCATAGACAGAGGGCTTGTTGCTTTTATTTATACTCATAATCAGTTGCATCATAGGACCCGCCTTTGGCATGATATTTGATCCCTGACAACCAATATACATGAGCAGTGGATCTGCATAGGTGATTTCAACAATGTGTTGAGTAGTGACGATCGCATTGGAGGGAACCCTGTGACGAAGCATGAGTACAAGGATATGGTAGAGTTGATGGATGAAATCCGTTTTTTTGAAGTACCCACCATCTACTCCCGTATTGACAAAGCTATTGGGAATTCCGATTGGTTTCAGGCCAATCCATATGTGGAGCTTGGAGTTATCACCTCGGGGATTTTTGATCACTCCCCGTTGAGATTTAGGAATTACCTACTAGTCCAACCCCGAAAGAGGTGCTTCAAGTTTATTAATGCTACTGCCCACTCCATCGGCTTCTCTTCAGCTGTTTCTGGGTCCTGATGTGGTCCGGCGATGCATAGGCCACGTGAAAGATTGTGGTTGAAGCTTAAACGTCTTCAACCAATAATGCGAGGGATTAATAGAGAAGTTCAGCAGGCTGGCCAGAATATAGTACTCGCTCGTGCACGCCTAAAACAATTACAGGTTGGTCTCCAACATAATCGCTTCTTCTCCGTGCTGATTAGACATATCAGAGAGACTTCCCTGGAACTTGAAGAATGGTTGAATATTGAGGAGCAAGTGCTACGAAAAAAGTCAAAGGTTGATTGGATTAAGCTCTGAGGTGATAATTCAACTTTCTTCCATGCTCAGGTTAGGGAAAAGAACCGTAGGATTGGAATTCACATACTTGAGACGGATGATGACCGTATTCTCCATAGGGACATGGATAGAGTAAGAGGTAGTCGAATTCTACACACAACTGGTGGGTACGGTTCTATCAAGACGAGTGGGTGTGGATATCGAGATTCTTCGGGTGGGTCGCAGATTAAGCCAGGGGGAGCGGATGTTTCTGGTTCAGCCAGTTACACATTTGGAAATCGATGAAGCACTGAAGGATATATTGGATTTAAAAGCTCCATAGATTGATGGGTTTAATGCTTATTTCTTTAAGCAGACATGGCAACATGTACGATCGGATGTCTATGCGGCAATTGAGGATTTTTTTTTTACGACAACAACACTATATCCTGCTCTAAAATGTACTCTAGTAACCTTAATTCCGAAATCCCCAACAGCTACACGTGTAAGGGAGATGCGTCCGCGTGCGTGTTGTACGACTGTCTACAAGATTATTTCCAAAGTGCTTACTGCTCGATTTGGGAAGTTTATTAATAGCATTGTTGATGAGAGCCAGTTCGCCTTCCTACCAGGGAAAGTAATTCATGATAACATACTTCTAGCCCAGGAACTCGTTAAAGGATATAACCGGAAAGGGATCTCACCCAGATGCATGATATAGATGGACTTACATAAGGCATATGATATAGTTGATTGGGGTGCTTTGGAGACGATTATGAAGGAATTGGGGATACCAACGCAGTTCGTGATCTGGATCATGAGTTGCATCACAACGGTGTCCTACAAGTATATGATCAATGGTACTCCGTCAAAACTCCTTAAAGCACGGAAAGGGTTAAGGCAAGGTGATCCTCTATCCCCTTTCCTCTTTGTGCTTGTTATGGAATACTTGCATCGTAGCTTGCAAAAGCTGAGAACTATCCCATATTTCAACTTTCACCTGAAGTGTGAAAATTTACACATAATCAATCTCTGTTTTGCGGATTATCTTATGCTATTTATGTGAGGGGATGAGCGGTCGGTCCAGCTTATGATGCAACAGCTCCAGCTCTTTTCGGACACCTGCGACTTGCTGGTGAATCGCAACAAGACCAAGGTCTTTTGTGGGGCTATCCCGCGCGAAACATCATCGAATCCTGGTGGTGACGGAATTTGTGGTTGGAGTACTTCTGGTTTGGTATTTGGGTGTTCCTTTGTCACATCGGAAGCTCCCTATTCATCAATACCAACTTGTAATTGATCGCAATCTGGGGAGAATAAAGCATTGGACAACTAAACTCTTAAGCTGTGTTAATAGGGAGAAACTCATTAAAAGTGTCATCACCTCCATTACCTCTTACTGGTTATATGTATTCCCATTCCTGAAAGCGGTTCTAGATCATATTCAACGTATTTGTCGTAGCTTTTTGTGGAGTGGTCAGGATGGCAATTACCATAAGGCCCTAGTATCGTGGCAGCAGGTCTGTACCGCGAGATGTTGTGGGGTGATGAATATTATCAATCTGCATATCTGGAATACGACCCTCATCTCCAAACTTCTTTGGAAGATCCAAACGAAAGCGGATTCGTTATGGATCAAATGGGTGCATTGCTATTATATAAAGAATCAAGATATAGATGAATGGTCAGTGTCGATGTGTAGCTCATCGACTATGAAGGCACTCCTCCGGGTTGGGGTCACGATTGGCTGGACCCAGTATTGACAGTAACAACTTGCTACAACTCGATTCTCCATTCGAGCCATATATGTGCTTCTACGTGGAAGGCCGGCCAAAGTGGTTTGATGTAATCTTTTCATTCGCAAGCTCGACCGAAGGCTGTTTTTATCATGTGGTTGGCCTTGCATCGTCGATTGGCGACAAAAGATCGGTTAGCTTATTTTGGCATACCCACGGATGGCAAATGCAGCTTTTGCAGTGGTGTCGAGTCCATTGGCCATCTATTTTTCCATTGCCCTACTACGTCTGCAATTCTCTGTGGCGGTTTAACATGGTTGCAGGTCCACCACCCATACATCACGAGTTAGAGCCAGATGATTGACTGGATGCGAAGATTAGCTCGGGGTAAAGGTGGGAAGGCCTTGGTTTTCCGAGCTCTACTGGCGGAGGTTTTCTACCATGTGTGGAAGGCTCGCAATGAGAAAATTTTCCAGTAGCGCAACCTTAATATGCAAGAGACCATTAGCTCGTTGATACAGATCACTACACTCAGATGTCGCAGCCGAAAGGCAACAACTTTGATCCAAGTTCTTGTTGAGTAGTTTAGAAATTTTGTTTCTGATTTAGTTTGTTCTAGTTATTTCATGCTTTGGGCTTCGACGTCTTAGCCAGCTCCTAAATATTCGCACGTTGTTTTTTGATATCAATAAGACATGTTATTTCGTTAAAAAGAAAAAAAAGAAAAAAGTATAGTTCCATTGTATATTTATGTAACACTACCTCTTAACCAACAAGGCCAGATGTGGGAAGTTATATAGGTAGATACACATTACTAGCTAGTGATATTTTGAATGATTAAAAAGTATATTCATGATATTTTCTTATAGAATTAGCATCCCTTTTAACGTGTAATGTACCAACGACAGTATATATGGTACATTAACAGATTAACTGATTATTTCATCAATTTAAAGGGTCATATCTTAAATATTTCAGACCGGATCGTTAGAATAATATGAGGGTGTGGAATTATTCAAAATTGCCGCACGTTTGTAGGAAATTAACATGCACATTTAAAATAATATTGTTTCTGACTCATTGTTTGATTTCACATTAGATATAATTTTATTGAAATGATATAACTGAAGTTATTTGCGTGATTCAATTCACTGTTTGGTTTCACATTATAAGATATTATTTTGTTGAAATGATATACAATTCATAACTCAAATTATTTGCGCCACTCAACTTTACGCAACAATCGAAAGCTTTCATTATCGCATCCCTAGCTAACAAAAAGATGGATACAGTGAAAATATAATTGCATATAAGTCGCTTTCTACCCATGTAATTACTAGTTAGATGAGTCATTATGTTTTTTGGCAGTATTAAGATATGGGTTAAGAATCTTGAAAGTAATTAAAGTAATGATGGGAAGAAGATTCTCCTCTAATTGTTGGGTTGGAGTACAATTATGAAATCTCTGACTCTATTACCCAGATTAGTGTATTATTGTTAACAACTTTTAGGTAATTGGGTTGATGGATATCTTATTGTATTTTCTCCGACTGAGATTTATTGAACTGAATTGGACTAAACTGAATTGAAGTAAAGTATAAATTATAACTAAGTCGAACTAAACTAAACTGAATTAGATTGAACTGAAGTGATTTTTAGTTGAATAAAACACACCCTAAATCTTAGCATTCACTTAGGATAATCCACCAGGAGCGGAGCTGCGATATGATGTGTGATTGCCATCATACATACATACAGTACGTAGTTAAAATACTATATTTACGATTCATATGTTTGCATGTACCATATATACCTGACCATAGCGATCAATCTATACGACAAATTAATGAAGTGGTACACAACTATATATAAGTTAGTCACAATCAATTTACACTAATTAACAGACTACACGGTCGCAACCCAACTAAGTAAACAGCATGTAATACGACGTATATGGTGATCAAAATTATAGTTCATTAATAACTTATTATATTTTTATCTGTAAAGACCAGACCTTACTTACTAAGGCGTAACACGAGTGCATACTATGAAAACATGATATTCTTCAAATATACTAGGAATCGACATACAAAAATCCCCTCTTCGAGAGGAATTTAATTTACATAGAAATAAAGAAAGAAAAGAAAGAAAATACAAATAGCATAATCACATCCCTTGTCCTGTTAAAACATTTTGGACAGGGTTCATGATTATTCCTCTATGTTAATGGAAGGTTTCTCAATCTAGCTCAATAGTTAGTGCCTTTGTAGGGACATCTTCTTCCACTCCACTAGACTCTTTAGAAATTGCATAACCTGTCATGATCAAATCATAAAATGTCAGCCTCAACTCTCAATTTATATTCACAGATTCATCAAAACACATTATTGAAAGAGATTCCGACTATGACTTGCCTCCGATGGCTCTTGCAGGGAGTACGAGGCGCTTGTTTCCTTGGGGGCTTTCGATACGAGGATTCCCAGACCTTGGCCTCGGTTGCGCAAGACCTGATAAAATGAACATACAAGCCTTAGTATATAGATCAAACTAAATATTTTTCGAAAAAATTAATTAGGAGGGAAAAGATATGAATGAGTGAACTCGAAAATATACCTCAAATGCATCCTCGTCTGTGCGATCATCACCTATATAAACAGGAAAAACGTCGTCTGACTCTGAGTAGCCTAACGATTCCAACAAGAACTCGAGTGCATTTCCCTTGTCCCATTTGATGGTAGGACGGATTTCGAGAACTTTCCTTCCTTGACTCATTCTAAGGCCTTTATAGTTCTTGATCACTGACTTGACCAGATCAGCCAATTCACCCCAATCCTGGAAAAGAATTTCTTCAAAAGTTAGTTTGTATTCAGATTCTCATCAGCAACCTGTTATCATATAGTAGTACCAAACACTAGAGAAATCTAGAAGATTACGGTACCTTCTCTTCTACGCAACGAAAGTGTACAGATAAGCAGAACTTGTTGTTCTCTACTTTAGCTCTAGGAATGGACTTGATCTTTTCCACCAATGTCTTGTACACCTTTATTAACAAAAGAAGGAAAAATCATTAATCCTTTTGCACAGGAGTAGTTGAATCAGGGCTCCTGGACTTTCATAACAAGAGATCTCGATTCTGTACGAACCGCGGTCCCCACGAAATGAATGGTGGAGATATTCTGGTACATGTATAGAGTAAGTTTTACAAGAAACTAACCTCATCAATTACTGGTAGAAACTCTTTTGCAGGCTGGCATAGGACACTTCCATTTCCCTGCATAGTCACACAAACATCACACATGATCAGTAATAAAGTTCCAGGAAAAAAATTACTACAAGAACTATAGTATATACACTAGTCCATATTTTGCTTTTTTTAAAGAACATTGCTCACCTTAATATGTTTATGCCCATTTGCTGGTCCTTTGATGTCCATTCCATGACTTCCAGCATAGTAGAGCTCTGACAATCTCACGAAATTATACACCTGTAATGTATTTTATAATCAGTTATACTGAAAATCTTAGGAAATAATTTTATGTGATAAAACAGCGTGACACTGAGTCATTAACACTAGCAACTAATTGTACCTTAGCTCGGCACCTTCCGCTCACAATGGCGGTCGGGAAGTACTTAGCCACGTCCCTGACAGTTTCCCTCATCTGTGGAAATTTGAAAATACAACTGTTAACTAAGTAACTAACATATTGAAACAGTAATTGTCTACGTATCAGATATTAAACTGTCTTTTGCGAACCTCTTTTGTCATGAAAGCGCGGTCAGGATCCTCCACAATGGGGGACAGAGTGCCATCGTAGTCGAGAAACACGACTATCTGCTTCCCGTTCGAAGCAGCCATTATGCTCTCGAACATGTTCAAGGCGGAAGGGTGTCGAACAATCCAGGAGCGGTGATCATCGTTGGCATCAGACGGCCTGCGAGTAGGCGAAGAGGCTCGCATAGAATCGACCAAGGGATTAACCCTGGCAGCGTTGGTTTCGAGCTTCTTGAGGAGCTTTTTCTTAGTGAAGCAAGGGAGGAGAGGCTTCTTCTGGGAGAAGAGAGTGGGATCAGACAAGGCAAGTGATATTGCCATCCTGAAGGCAGATTTTGCATCAGAGATAACCATCTTTTGGTTGGTCATTATAAGTCTGTTAAGATTTGTAGAAACCTGCATTAACGTAACATATATAGTTAGAGTTAGAGGAAAAGGAATGAGCAAGTGGTGTATAAGACACAAGTATTTGACTAGAATTGATTGTGAAATGAATTTACCTGGAAAAGGGATAGGAGTTTGTTGGAAATGAAAGGGAGAAACAGAGGAAATGTTGTTTGTGGAAGAAAACAAGACAATTGTTATTGTGATTGGTGGTGAGGAAGAACGAATGACAGAAATATATAAATCACGAGTGTGATGAAATGAAGGGGAGTTTGTGGTCCATTTATACAAGTAACTTTCACCCTTTTTGGTAAGGACTGTTTGGCTGGATGGTTCTCTGTCTGTGCACGCTTTTCAGTACTAGCAATACCTTTGTATTTCCGAATATTTTTTTCCAAAACTATTGGTACACGGTATATGCTACTAAATCGTTATCAACTGTCAATATAATGTATCTTTATCGTAAGTATTTGAACACGTATTATAAGGCAAATTCGTTATATCATTCCGAAAATTCAAACCGAGGACTTGGCTTATTAGACTATGAAAGTTTCTTATGAAATATTACAGCTCCATTTATAAAGTTTAAAAATACCAAGCTATATAACAATTTATTTTGGTGTTTTAAATAACTTGCTTTATTTCCCCAAGTCAAGTTTCTGAGATGAGGAGTTGGACCACCACACTAGTTGGATTGTCGTATTCCTAGAGACCTAACGTCGAAATTACATAAAAGATACATGTATGTATGTAAAACGGAATTATATAACTACTATATTAAAGGAACATAAAAAGGAACTATTCTCTAAACTTGTTATGGAAGTTAGAACGTTGGAAAAACCCTCGTGTTTTAACGGATGTTTGTCCATATTTTAATGGTATCGAGTGGTAAAAACTTAAAAGAGCTGGAGATTAGTATGAGCGATGAGAGTAAGGGAGTGATTGGTACGCGATTTGAATTAACAAATTGACATTTTTATACATAAAAATGTCAATTCAAATCGTGTACCAATCAGTTCCTTTCCTGTGATGTGATTTTATTCGTAAAGAGGTGTTTTTTCTTCCGATTGTGATTATTAGTTAATTAGTTTATTATTAATTAAAGTCCGTCTGGCTAGAAATCCCTATATTTTGAAGTGTATTGAAGTCCCTTCAAATGTTAAAACTAAACAATTATACATTTTTCCCGACTTGGCTTCTAAAGATTTTTCGCAAATCTTTTTTACCCAAATTCATTAAAAACGGGTGAAGTAAAAACTAAACAACATAATAAAAATTCAATATTATGTAAAAAGTGGAATATTTCTTTCATAAACTAAATAATACAAAGTAAAAACTAGACTATATAGACAAGTAATAAAACTAATAAATTCATTTACAAATCTAGACATGTAATTATAAAATTACACGACATGTTTTAAAAATTAGATACTAATTTTCTATTAATTACTTTAATTTCTCCAGAACACTCTTCTCCAGGTCATCCAATCCACTCATCTTCTTCTGCAACAGGTGTCTTGGGGCTGATTGCCATAGCATTTAAATCGCTCAATTTGACTCGATGAACAGTGATTTGACCTAAAATACACTTTAAATACCCCATTTTAATTCCATTCCAAACACAATTTTACCAAAATCTCATCCAAATGACCATTTGAGTGCCATGTCAATCAGCCCCTTAGATTCTCTCTTTTCAGTCAGCATCTTTCTTTGTTTCTTTTTTCATAAGAAGTAATAAAAACTAGACAATTCAACACAACTGCGCAACATAAAATTATAGCATGACAACTAGAAAAATAATGCTAAAAAGTAGATCACATGTGGTAAAATCTAAGCATAAGGTATTTACATGAAAACTAGACAATACATGTTAAAAACTAAACGATATCACATAAAAAAAATCTAAAAATTAAATAAATAATTTTCCAAAGAAACGTATACAATGTACTCAACCACATAGCAAATCTAAAACACACAAAAAATAGATGATATATGTTGAAAATTAGACAATTTTACAAAAAAAACAAAAAACAAAACATTAAAATGTAGACAATATATCTTAAAAACTAGACAACGAAGCAACAATGCAAAATCAAACAACACGAAGCAAATTGCGGAATCAAACTCAACAATGAAGTAAAATGCGAAATCAAGTAAAAAGGAAGTAACAGATCGACAAATCAAGCTAAAACGAAGCAACAAATCGACAAATCAAGCTAAAACGAAGCAACAAATCGACAAATCGAGCAAAAACGAAGCAACAAAAACAAAACCTCCAAGCTTAATAATTAATTGTTACTGCAAAGTATAAAGTCAATCTGAATCTCAATTTCTTCTTCTGAGATATGTGCTTCACGATCTATCTCATCGAGGAATCAATTGTAGAATTATGCCACATATTTTATTAGAAAAGTCTGCCGTGGATTTGATTAGAGAGAGTAAATGGATATTTAAGGTTTATTGTTGATGAAACGAGATAGAGGGAAATGGAAGAAAATATGGGATATCATGCTTTTATACTAGAACTCGATCGAAAACCGCCAATGATCTGGATTCAAATTTAAAAACCCGCCCTCGAAATTAGGATATGTGAAAATGGTAAAAGATAAATATAAATAATTTTATGTTTAATATGATGAACTTTTTGAACTCTCACCAATGAGAAGTACTTTTATGAGGCTTAGTATATTAATTATGATTCGAATAGAATACTCTCTAAAGCTGTAATGGAAGTGGTAACATTGATTAGGAAAACACTAGTGTTTTAAAAGGAGGTTTAACATCATTAACAGTCTATTTTAATTGAGTCAAATATAATTTTATAATTTGATTATCATTTAATTGTGTTATACCCTAGTAAAAGTTTTTATATTCGTGTTGAGGCCTGCAAGGGTACAAAGCGTTACAAATTGTATCAAATCGAGACACCCCAAAATTCACAAAGGATGAACGATTATTCTGAATAACATGCAAGGAGGACGTCACCTAATTTAAGTGTGATGAATGTAACACTCCAATGTTTCATTTAAGTTTAAAGATATTTAAAATGATGCTCATACCAACATGACACACATTCTTTTAAGGAAAATTATTAATGAGAACTCAAGAGTTAAACATGTTTGTTCTAAAACAATTATGATGCATGATCAATTGAGAATAAATATCTCAGTTAGCACATGTGTAAGGATAGGGTGTGTGGAAAATACACATGTTGGTATAGTAGGACCAACATATCACTCGAAGTGCAATAGCCGCGAGAGTAACCACACCGGCATGTATAATTGGCCTCATGACTTTGTCATACATCATATGAACATTCTCATACATGCAAGATGATTAATTATATGATACATACCATCAATGATCAAACTATTGAAGGGCTTGTCTAGCATTCTATATCTTCATATTAACTTCACATTCAACATCCCCTTGTATTCAATTCCGACCTTTAGATCATGTTGTATTTCAATCTTTTGATCATGACCACACATTAAATACAAACAGTGCATTTAGTTTGGCATTGTAAATTTACATACATAACCCTATATGTCATATTTTGTAGAATTGTAATACTCCATCATGGTTGCTGCCGTATCCCTTCATTCATTTATAAAAATTTAACATGTGCACATTTTAAACCCAAATAACTCAAAAATTAAAAATATAAAAAATAAATAAAAATCATCAACAAATTTATTTTTTATGAAATTTACAAATCGAGATCATTCTTAACCATGTTTGAATCTGATTGGCCAAACATTTAAATACTCCTATTTTGCTCGATGAACAGTGATTTGGCCTAAAATACACTTTAAATACCCCATTTTAATTCCATTCCAAACACAATTTCATCAAAATTCCATCCAAATGGCCATTTGAATGCCATGTCAATCAGCCCCTCAATTTACAATTCATTTTTTCTTTTAATTAAACTTAAAATGATAATGCAACTCCTAAAAATACAATTTAATTTTAATTTCTAAAAAATCTTATTCAACATAATAAAAGTGTATAATATAAACTTATTTTTTTAAAAATGATTTTATGAATGATAATCCCTCCGTCCCGAAGAACTTTATACATTTGTTATTTTTGTCCGTCCCACAAAACTTTATACATTATTAAAAAAGGAAGTTACTCCACCAATAAAAAATAATAAACAATCTTTTTACACATAAATTACACATTTTGTCACTAAAAGTACACTTTTCCCTACCTTCTAAATTTTTTATCATTATTTTAACTTTTCACATAAAACTACGTGTCAATCCTAACATATGAAGTCCTCCGGGATGGAGGGAGTATAAAATTAATGCAAATTCCTTTTTAGTTAAATTGTGAAATTTACGAATTGTATAAAAATAAAAATTATGGACGTGTTATAGAGTTTTGCAACTTATAGGTTCATCCATCGCTATGTGAGATAAATTTATCCGTCCTTAAATTTTTATTAAAAAGATAAATTTGTCAACTTAAATAGAGACATATCCGCCTCTAATTACGAAGTCAATCGCAAATCCGTCGCTAACTTGAACGGTTCGTCTAACAATAGATGAATTTTATCCGCTTAAAACATCCGTTCATAATCCAAAATTTCATGTAGTGTAAGAAGACCTATTCCCAAGGCGATACTCTTAAAGGGTATGATTATAGTAACTCTACAGCTTTTTAAATCTTTCTTTACATAACATGGAATGGATCGAAGCTAAGACCTCTTGTTTGAAGACGCACATGGAAAAAAAAAACAAAAAAAACCTCATGCACGGACAACGTTAGAACATGAAATATTTGCCTTCTTTATGGTAAATTTACGCTAATTGTTTGTAATTCGGTTAAAAGTAACGGTACCGTTATATTTGACTTTTTTTTTTAGAATATCAATGTAACAATCGTATTACATCATTTCAATGAATATATCATTCGATCTATCAATCGTTACAAACGAATCAATCTAACCAAACTAGATTACACTAACAAAATCTGCACTCGGTAGGACTCAAACCCATAACCACTATACAATAGGTATAAATATTAGTAGCCCATAATTTAAAGTACAAAAGTTGAAATTGTCATATATAATTTATGGTTTCAAAAATGACTTTTTCCTCAAATAATACTAATAATAAATAATAAAATGATGTCCCCAACATATTTAATATATCAATGTTTATAATATATCATTGTTTAGTAAAAAGAGAAATGATCATATAGAACCTCATGGAATGGAAAAAAATAAAAATTCATCGGTATGTTGGAATAAATTGAGTATATAGCGGTTAATCGATTCCTTTATGTATTTGTTTCATAAAATCAATTTTATACATATTTAAGAGTAACCCATTACCTCCTGGGTGGAATTGTCACAATATGGGTGTTCTTCTTAGATCGCAGTTGGATAACGGCTAGGACGATTTAAAAGACATCATGTCATTAAGATTTTCAAGGTTTAGCCAATACTTATCTCAAGGACCCCAAAACTCGTCATATTTAATTTGGTTTTGGTACCGCACATGACTTCGACAGTCATGATGATCGTATGGATGAACGTCTTTATAATAATATTTTTGCTTTTCACTTCGGTCAATTACCATTTGAAAAAATATAATTTTACAAAAACTCCATGAAATCAAAAGCGGAATGTAACAGAATAAATTATAGACACTCATTTCATCCTATGAAAAATTTATTATTTCACTTTATAAGGTCGACTTATAATACGAATTAATTATACAAATTATACCGGGAAAGTATTTGATGAATTGCATTGTAAAATTATATTAAATGTACTTTGACATACATAATTTTATTAAATTTTTATTTGTGTACGTAATTCAAAACTCAACTTAGATATAATTACTGAAATAAAGAGTATATAGAGTCCAGTTCAGTTCAGCTCGACTTAGTTATAATTTATACTTTAATTCAGTTCAGTCCAATTCAGTTCAATCCAGTTCAGTTTAATTCAGTTGAGCAATAACACTGCCTAAATGAGTTAATTGCAAAGCAAGAAAGGTAAGGAGAAGAAGAAATACTAATCTATCCTGCCCCTAACTGCAACTCTGCAAGTTAACTAAACTAAAGTACAAATCAACCGTTGTAAGTACAAGTAATAAGTTAAAGTCATGTACAATAATTATTTACTTAATTACTTAAGTACAATGTACAATGATTAAGTTGAATCTAACGTGGAAAACAGCTAATTTCCAGTTTAGTGATCAATAAATTTGTGTGATTCATTATTCGACATATTGCACTTATAATTAACAATTTTATTTCGTTGCAAGTACTAGGGAATATCTTTATAACTTCACATGTTCCAAAATGATAATTTTGCAGCTGAAAAGCTGCCATTATTCACAACCGCAAATACATATACTATATATATATATTACTGTAAAATAGCAAACCCTTAAAACCGCCCCTTGAAATTTTAATTGAAACTAACAACTCCTACCTAAAACTGTCGTCATATAAAAAAACCAGCCCACAAATTTAATTCGCACACAAACTGTGTATAAATCTAGACTCTGACTCTAGACTTCTTTGTGTTATGGGATAATATGCATGGTTCGGAAAGAGCGATTAATTCATATTTTTTTATAAGTTCAAACATATATACATATATGTAAAATAGACATACATGATTATTTGTGTATTAATTACTACAAAATTTACAATATGCATAATTGGCAATGTATCAATATACAGTTGCAAATAATTGGATCGTGTTGTGATTGGGTGCGAGAGCGATAATAATTGACGCGTAATATGCTTCATATCTATTGTGTTTAAAATGTGTTTGTTTTCGAATTGGAAGCAATTGCATATGTTCGCACCCTTCCCCCTACCCTTTGCGGAGTGAAGAAGTAATTTGACTTCCTCCCAACATTCATAATGAAAACAGCAACTGCTTTAGGCCATGCGATTTGGAGGTCCCAACTTGTGCACACTCATGACCGCACGCTCTTGTTAGGCAATGTAATGGAAATTGAAGCTTTATGTCAACTTATCAATTATTGAAAGAGGAAATGTATCAAATATTTCATCGATTAGCACTTTGCTAGTTTCTACTTATCAATCATGAGTACAATTTACATTTGTTTTCATTTAGAAATAAGTTTTGCAATCTCATACTACACGATATTGATAAAGAATTTGAATGTGTGTTTGGATGGATTTTGATGAAATTGTGTTTGGAATGGAATTAAAATGAAGTATTTAAAGTGTATTTTAGGCCAAATCACTGTTCATCGAATCAAATGGACCGATTACAATTGTATAACAAACAACCCCAAAATTAGGTATGTTTGTAAACCATAACATGATAGATGTGGACATAAATACAGCATAATATATTTGTTGTTAGCTAGCTAATGTTGGATTTTGTGTGGGGTAGTAGTCGCTAGTCAGGTGTATGGTAACACTACAATTACATAACAAATTAGGCTACGTTATTTTCAATTGAAAATTCTTCCAGTTCAATTTAATTAAATCTGATTCAACTCTATTTAATTATATTTTATATTGTAATTAAGTTCAGTAAATTTCAATTGAAACGAACATAATTTTAATAGAGCATTGGTATTCATTCATCCAGACTCTATTTGTCAAGTCTATGGTGTCTAAAGTTTGATGCCAAACAATCACACAAACTATATAATCATTTGTGATGTTGTAAGCTAATTAGCACTTAAATTGAAATACTCGAATTGACTACTGCAATACGAAATAATAAACTTTCAACGAAGAAATAAAGAGTTAAAATTTGCATGAGTAAAAAATCAAAATTCGCCACTACTCCTTGCAATGAAGTTTTCATTATAAACGGATATACATTTTTAATATAACTTTTAACATCCAAATATACCACAATAATTTGGCCTAGCATGTTTCTTTATTGATAAGTTTTAAGTTTTCTTGACTGAAAGTCACTTTTCAAATACATTGTACATCATATCATATTTGACTAAGTATCACATGGGCATATTTATATTTATAATGAGAAAATGATCATTCTAACGAACCTAGTTTCTCACTATATATTACGTGGGTATAATTAATCCGATTGATCACTATCGAATCATGCATTTAAATGGAAAGTAGTATTCTTTAACTTTTAGTCACCAGCTCAAATTACTTGAGATCGACGTTGAGTTTGACAAATGCATGCCTGAATTCATTGTATATATAGTGGAAAGATAGATTGACAAATGATGATAGCTTTTAGCATATAGGCCGGAATTTAGTTGATGATGATCATATATATGGGTCAATCACATTGTTCTAGGAATCAATCAAAGAAAGACATCTAACGAAAAAGTATATATGTGAATTGAATTATTGTAGAGATGCATGGAGAGAATGGAATAATTGAACCAAAATCTAGAAAAAGAGGCTACCATTGGCTTGGCTTCCATGTGTATTTATGACAAAAAAACGTAGAAGTGCACATGCACACACATACGTGGGGGAAGGCAACGATAGTAAGGTAAGCAACCTAACTACAAGTATCGGAATCTGAGAAAGTAATAAGACAATTAAAAGAGATTCGTTTTGGCGGTGAATATGTTGAAAAACATGCACCATGTTTGATCACCTCTAAATTCCTTATCACTCATCGATCTGCATGTGGCTCAATTGACCACGACTATGACTACTGCTACCTCAATTATATGTCACCTGGATTAACAAATTTTATATATACTCCCACTCCTTTAGCTAATTCGAATTGAAATTTTTGAATTTTAAATATGATTAATTAAATCTTAAATGGTATCGATAAAATCTTCATGTGAAATATAATACAATTTTAAATAGACCTAATTTTATCATATTCGATTTGAATATTTTACAATTACAAGTTAAGATTTATTGTTAATTAAAGTTCAATTTTATAGATCAGGAATACATTCAAACTAAACATCTGGCATAAGGCAAAAGAATATAAAAGTACTTCCCCTCTGATAACACAACTCATAAAAAGAAGTGTTAAATAAACTCAATTATGAACAATAACGTGCAACTCACTTGGTAAGACGCTTCACCTTCAATCAATAGGTCAGGATTTCGAGTCATTCTTTAACCGTTTAAAAAAAAATCAATTATGCATTTTTATCACCCATCCACCTTATATTTATAGAGAAAAAAAGCTGACATTGATCAAGGACGGTATATATCTATGAAACACAATCAAGAATATTAAACGCATGACCGTTTTTATTAAATGCAGAACGCAATTTTTATATATTACGAACAATACCACAACAATTGTATTTAACAAATTAGTCCTATAATTTTAAATAATTACTAATTTACCTAAAAAAACATCTAAACATGTTTATTCGAATCATTCATATTATCCGAACAAATAAATCGAAGAACTTTGAAAAAACACGAAGAACGGAGAAGCAAAGAGAATACGAAGATCCATCACCGGAGCTCTGGCCACTACTTCGACCAGGCTGGTCGGAGCTTAGTAGCTCCGCCCAAATTTGGACGGAGCTCGAAAGCTCCAATCGGTCTTGGCTCCGATCTGACCAGTCCTGGTCAGTCTTAAATCTTCCAGGACCGAGTCCTGGTCAGATTTGGATCTGATCAGGACACGGTCCTAGTAAGAAAAAAAGAATTAAAAAAATTATTTGTGTAAAGTTAGTTAATTTAATTTTACTAATCAATTAAATAAATAATAATGACTACAAATATGAATTATAACAATATAAGCATCTCAAATTCGTCATTCTTTGTAAAGTATGACTAATAAAATAATATAATAAGTCTCTTATTGTCCTGTTAAAATGTCATTACACTTGTAAAAGTGTCGTTTCACTTTTACAGTTTATCTAACACTTTTTTCGCTATTCTACAACAATATAATAAGTCTTCAATTGCCATGTTAAAGTGTTATTTCACTCGTGAAAGCGTCGTTCACTATTACACTTTGTTTAACACTTCTTCTCTATTTTCTAGCAACCAGCTACTAAAAAACGTTATTTCAATTTTATGTGTTCACAACCTCACACCACACTCAGCACTCCTTCAGAACTTTTACAGATGCAGTCTAAAATATTTTTTTCTAAAATAATTGAAAACACTTTAGAGCACTATGATTAAGTTGGTCTAGGTGAATGTTGTAGTTGTTGATTGGATTCAAATAAAGAAATCAAACTAGAACTGTTTAAATGATGATGTCAATGGCTTTTGGTTAGTTTTGGACTTTTAGTTTTTGGGTGTGTATTGTACCTAACAAGACTCAAGTCATTCCATGCATATGCATTTCATGTTTGCACATAAGTTTATGTATTCCGTCATTCTTTTTGAAATATTATATATTTGCGTTTATAACTATCTTGCATGACTCCTTAAACTACTAAAAGACGGAGGCACCTCGCACCTTTAAGAAATAGTAAATGTCTACATTTACATACAAATTACCCATTTTAAGTTGGTCTAAGTCAACTTACCGAACTGAAGAGGCTCTTTCACTTATGGGTTGGTAATATTCAAAATTATATCACTTTTACATTAATTTGTGTTCACAAATGTATAACTTTTTTTTCCATTTACCCAATTAAGATACAAATGTTTCATGAAACATAATATGAAAGTTCGTAAATGACCTAAATTCGATTAATTTTATAAAATTTATAGCCACCGTGCTTAGCGTGGTGTATCATTCTAGTAATTTTATAATATTAATTTTTATTATGTTATGATATCGTAGTGTATATACGTTTATATATTTTTAAAGATGTGATAATTTGTTAAATTTTATAAAAAATGTGATTAATTATATATTTATATAATTTATTGAACTTTTTGTAATATATAAAAATATAGTTTATGTTTAAAAAAAGGTCATGCATTTAACAATCCCGACACGTCTCAAGACATTCATGACATTGTTAAGGTTATATATATTTCATGAAATTGTTAATTATTATATAAGGTTATTATGTTTCGCAAAATGTTAAAGGAATTTGTGCATTTCTTAGCATTTTATTTGAAGTTTAATTATATGATTTCTTGGTATACTCATTCATATATCAATCATCACATTACGTATATCAGTTACCCTTTCATCACTTGTCAAATTTGATGACTAACCTGTCTTGACATTCATTTACGAAATGATACACAGAGAATTTTTTTTGTCTTAATTTTAAACAATACATCAAACTTATTGAAAAATCCAACAATATTCCATAAAATTCCAAACCTAAGTAGTCAAAACTGCAGTGAATCAACGACCATGTGAATTGAGTGAGCTTTTGTATTTTTGCATCTAGAAAATGAACCACTTTTAGGGTATAGAAAGACAGGAAAATAAAATAGGAGGTGTAATACTCTACGGTCGGAAATAGTAGTGTGCGGGTCAAAACCGGAGGCTAGAGATGCCGTCAAATTCCCATCCCGTGAACAAAAAAGTGATGAATGAATTTTCAAAACACAAAAGCTAGCTAGTTAGGTGAATGTTGTATTTTTATATGCCTAGCATGCTGTGAATCTTCTTCTCGATCAACGTTTAATTAAGTTTTAATTCGGTGAACAGAAAGACACAATATTTTGGATTTGGAATAACTTGTACTTCAAGTAATCAATCAAGCAGCTTCCTGTTCCAACCTTTACATTTGACTTGAGGATCTCTAGAATTCATCAACATGCTCAAGAAAAGTGGGTAGTATATTAACTTCAACAAACTTTCATAGTGTTTTCATAACCACACACACATATATATATATATATATATATAAGCATCTATACAGAATATTTGGATGTTAAGATTAGAAGAGGAACTGGGAGGCACGTGCAGAATAGGATGTTCAAATTAAATGATGGTATCGACCAACTTATTTGAAATGAAATGAAATACTGGCCAATATACTACTTGGTTCCATATATATTTCATTTAACCATAAGAAAGTTGACATGATAATCAGTGCAAACATTCAATTTATAATTTTTTTTAAATGGTTAAATATAATAAATATGTAAGCATAAGATATGCTCAAGTAGCAACATTACAAATGAAAAGATACCATCCGAACCATAATTACCAAATCAAGACTAAAACCTCTAAATCCAATTCTAAAATCTTCACAAAAATTACAAAAGATAGACCAACAAGAGAGATCAAAACAAATAGATACAAGCCTCCATCCACACCATAACATGAGCTGCAAATAATCTGGTACCACTATCTGTGTCAACACTGTCCGAGATAAGTACCTACCCCCATGACTCCGTAAAAGTGCACCTCCACAAAGAAAAAATACAATTTCAAGGTATTTAAGATTAAATTTCAATAGTTTAACTCCATGAGTTCCACTAGATATTAAAATTTAAAAAAATCTACTTTATTGTAGAAGTATCAATCATAATTAATATAATTATGTTATCAAAGTCTTTATGTTGCAAAATTTTCTACACTCATATTTCCACGATTAGTATAAAAGTGAATTTAATTTTAATTTGAGCTTCATTGAAATGTCACTTGTTCATTCAACAATCAGAGGGGCCTACCGAGCGGAAGCCGATCTGCACATTGCACATGTGATTGAGAGTTTGTACTTCAAAGTTCAAACTTAACGTAGGTTTTCTCTCTGGGCTGTGTATGTTATAACACACGATTACTAATGAATTGATATTTAAATATTTATATCGACATAATTACTCATGAATTGATTATCAATTGATATGTTGGATCACATGTACCAACACATATCCTTCTCAACACATTAATTTTTTTTCGGTTAATCTATCCATTATAAAATTTTGCAAAAGTGAGTAACCTCATGGGCGAATTCTCCAAAAGGAAAAAAAAAACTTTTTTAATTTATAACTGTGTATGAATACTTTTGAATAGACCTAGCATTCGGGTCATTCGGATCGGATTTGGGTCAACCCATTCAGGTCAAGAAATATTTGGATCAATATTTTTCGGGTCAAAATCGGATCGATTCGGGTTCGGGTCTTGAACGATTCGGGTCGTTTCGGATTATTATATTTCAGGTCACCTTTGGATGAGAGCATTTCGGATTGGGTCACTTTATATTCAGGTCAATTCGGGTTCGGGTCTTTTTGGAATTATTTATTTTTTAGATTGTTTCGGGTCGAATACTTTCGCATACAAATATTTCATATCGTTTCGGGTCGGGTCAATTCGGATATGGTGCTTTTCGGATCCAAACCTTTTTTCGATTATAAATTTTCATGTAATAATGAATATATGATTATTTCATAAATAAAAATTCGAGTTGAAGTGTGTCTTCACCCCAATTATAATAGTTTGTTTCATTTTGGCTTGATTTTATAGTATTAAGTATAATATGAGATCAATTGTGTCACTTTTCAATCGAATCTGACTTTAGTCTTTATATACAAGGAAAATAACTTTTGTTTATGTAAATATGCTTAGTTAATTACTTGATCTGTTTGTTGAGTAGAACAAATTTTGAGATATAAGTAATAAGTATACTACAGTAAAAACTTCGTACAGTCATATTGCCAGGACCGAAAAAATATATTCATATAGAGAGTTTATTCCTAAGTAGGGTTTGTACTAAAAATTATATTTTTATAATAAAATAATGTGTCTAACTTAAATGTTATATTTATTGAATAAAATTACTAAATACTAACTTGACAAGCTATAAATGTTTTTGATCCAACAAGAATGTTATATATCGATGAACTACTACTTACTCGGAAGCTAAAATATAGGTTTACTAATCAAAAATTCAAAAATTACTATCACAAACAACTTTTGATAGTATTTTACATTTTAAATTTCAAAATGAAAATTATATATATAGATAAATATTATTGAATGTTTTATCATTTATTACTATAGAGATGTATCATTACTTAAGGCGGAACCGGAGAAAGTCATGAAATATGACAATGTGGAGTTTATTCTTATTCATAACTGGTCCCAAGTTGGGACCGGAATTTTTTATGACTATTGGGAGTTTACTCATTTATAAAGTATTCATTTATGGAGTTTTTACTATATATGATGATCAAATTGAAGTTAAAATAACTTTTAATAAATACGTACTAATTTATGAACAATCAAAGAAGTCAAATATCTAAGCAAAAATTATAATGAGACATAAAATAAAAGTAAAAATAAATGAGTGACTCGTAAAAGTAAAGATATATGGATCAATAATTAATTATGATTGTTATATTGTAACATATGAAGGGTTTTATTATGAGAGGTTATTACTAAAAATGAAGGGGGAATTTGAATATAAATATGGGATTGAATACTTCGTATATCGGATGATTTCGGGTCATTTCGGGCCGGATGAGTACGGATCGGATGATTTCAGGTCAATTCTAATTCGGGTCATTTCGGATCGGATGATTCCGAGTCAATTCTAATTCGGGTCATTTCGGATCGGGTCATTCAGGCCAATTCTAATTTGGTTCACTTCGAAGCGGGTCATCTAACCGGGTCATTTTAAATACGTCGGGTTAATTCGTGTAACGGATCATTTTCAGATATGATAATATCAGTCAATTCGAATTATTAGGCTGTAATAAATTTGGGTCTATTTCGAATTTAGATCGGATCATTTCAGAATGAGTTTCGGATCTGAGTCAAGACTGTTGGGTCTAGTTTTGAAACGCATGTACCATAATTGGCGGGTATTGTTTGCAGACGCGTCTAGTTTAAGATCCTCTGCTATTAAGTATGCCTAAACACAATTATTATTTAGCAATGCATGCACGATCACTGTAAGTTCATTGTATCAGATTTTTCAGCCATTCAAAAGCAACATGCTTTGTCTTAACTAACCAACAATTAGTGTCACAAGTCGTAATTGTATACAAATGATAAAGTTGAAATCAACATCAAATGTGTTGTCCACTATAAACTAAGTTTAGTCCCTTTAATTAGATATAAGAATCATGCATTAACTTTGCAATTTCTAGTTATCAACTTAAATGGAAATCAAACCATTATAACCGACACCATTTATGTTTTCCAGATCAGAAACAAGGAAAAAAAATACCAAAGACTGAGAAAGCACATTTTGTACAACCTAGCTAAACCACTAGGTACCTCAATAAAGCTTTTGCAAGACATTGAATCTGGCAAAACATTGAATTTGGTTCTTGTCATCACAAGACACTTCAATTGTAATGTGTGAAAATCCTAAAGTTCGGAATATGATTGAGCCAAATCATTGTTCATCGAGCCAAGTTGTTGAATATGATCGTTTAGATCAACCTCGTTGGAAACAAGATTCACTTCACATATATATTCATTATGCATATGGATGACAATTAACACGCTATCCATTAAATTTGTCACTGTAATTACGTAGCGTGATGATCAATGCATGCATGAATGTTTTAAGTCATTTAAAACACGTGGACTATATTGTTCCACTAGACTAATAAGTTCATTAACGTGATGATTAATGCATGAATATGTTGAGTCATTAAAAATACGTGGACTATATTGTTCCACTAGACTAGACTAAGTTCATTAGAACTGAGCTAATGGATTTTGGAAAAGCAACCGAGATGCAAGCTCGCATTGTTAGAATGTTATTCATGCGTGGTTAGTGTGATTAATTGATGACATACTAATTCACAAATAAACCACTTGAGTTAGTCATCTGCAAATAAACCGACTCTACTCCCATTTTATTCTTCACTTATTATCCACGTTAATATACCTTCCTTTCGATTTAGAAACAACTAGTCTCCCTATAAAACTTTCTCCCTCTCCCCTAAATATTTATATTTCGTTCTCAACTCAAATAGTAGAAAGAAACCTACCGTTTAAGTGATATTTAAGATGCACTTATTGTGGAATAAATGTCACTTTTATCTTTTGTATGATACTCAATATTTAATCAGACAGTCTAGAAATATACTACATGTGAGATTCTTTAATCACTAGTCAAACAAACTACTTAATATACACTAAAGTAACACCTATACCAAAATGATGTAAATAATAATGTACATTTTCGAACAATAATAAACATTTTTTATTATTTTTAAAATATTATAAATAATATAAATCCATTAAAATAGATAGCGTAGTTTGTTTGATTTTTTATAGGAATTCCGGCTGAGAAATACAGAGCGAGTGATGATGGGCCCGCCCTGAATGAGATGGAGAGAAACGTAGACGTGTAGTGGTCCCGAAACTAGTTGACGGGGCGATGATTCATCTGGGCCCACTAATCATGGTTGAGGCCCAATATGCTCAACCCACTGAATACAGCCGCCATTACCACCTAAACATGCATAATAGTAAATATCCTTGTCTTTAATTCCTTGTTTTATATTGTCCCGCGATTACTACTTAATTTAATTAGATTGGGTTCTACTTCATCTGAAATTTATTGAACTAAACTGAACTGGACTGAACTGAACTAAAATATAAATTATAACTAAGTCGAGTTAAACTGAATTGAATTGAATTAGATTGAATTGAATTGAATTGAACTGAAGTAATTTTCAGTTGAAAATAAAACACCCTTATTTATCATTTTCTTCCTCTATTTTGTCCTCCTACTTTCCAAGATCTCTTTCAAGAATATAATCACCTCATTCCATCAAATATACATGAATTCCTACATTGGATTGTGTTCCAATTATTTTAAGCATATATCAAACGAGTAATGCATAAGTGCATCTTAGTCAAGGTTCAGTTCTCTTCACTGAAAAAATCACTTTTTTCAGTTTAATTCAGATTAATCAAGTTTATATTTATTTAATTCAAATTTATTCAATTCTAATAGGCTTAATTAGTTCAGATTAAGAGAAAAACATCCTTGCTAAACAAATGATACAGTATAAAAAATAATTAAAAATGAGCTGTTCAATTTAGTAGAAAAATAGAAATTAATATCAAGAATTTAGTGTTGTTTTGAAGTAGGGAAGGTAGTTAGGGGCGGCTCTTCATGATTGTACTTCCCATTTGTGGTTTAGAAACTTCCCCAACACTAGGCCATTGCTTTCACAATCTCATGCTATTTTTGGCTACATGACAAATGACAATTTGCAATACTAATCACATCATTTGGGTACCATATTACTACAACAGTATTATTATTGAAATTGATAAATAGATAGATAGATACTTTATATAGATGCTAGTAGGAATATATGCCCTATCAATGATTTTCAGTTGCCCTAAAATTTAAGTAAATAATGAAGTCTACTCTTTCATTCTTTTAAATACTGACAATTATGCACGGCCGGAGAACAAATGCCAGGAATATGTAAAAATACTAATTAAGTAGTGTAAACGAATTTAAGCTATGGTTTATAGCATCAACTGATTATCATTATATATTACTGTTGATCATCATATCTGAGTAGGACCCTTCAATAATTTAGACAGATTACATATAAAATCTATGGTCTCATTAAAATGAACCCTGGAGTTGTAGTTAATAGTATATATATGGATTATGGACTTCGAACTCAACTGACCCATAATCTTGTGAGATATAGGGTACACAAACAGTGTATTGACCTTTGAGAACATCCAAATTCCACAACTCTTATAGGAGATAGTTTTGGCCTTCTGTTTAAGTTATTTCAAATTCTATTAAACTAAATTGTAGTATAAAATATAATTAAAGTTACGTTCTTTTCAATTAAAAACTCATTCGGTTCAGGTCTATTTAGTTCAATTCATTTGTATTCAATTCTTCTTAATTAGACTATGTACTTTTCAACTATTTATTGTGAAAAATTTATTTTTAAGTAATGTATACATTTTTTAGAATAACTAAAAATGAAAGTGTGACATTCTATGAAGATGGAGCATATGTTATTTCCCTTTCATTCAAGAGTTCAATCAAATGTTTTTGCAAGTATATACTATCAATATAGTTATTAATTAATAATATCCTCATACTTCCTCCGTTTCGATTTGAAAGTCCCGTCGAACTGAGCACAAGTTTTAAGAAAAAAAGTGATAAAGTAGGAAAGAAGATAACAAATTATGAATGTGACTGGATGAAGTAGGAGAAATAGTGAATAAAGTATGAGAAATAATGTATAAAGTAGAAAATATATTTTTTATTTAAGAAAATAATACATTCAAATTGAAACAGTTTAAATGAAAATTAAAAATTTCAAATCAGTTCGAAGGAAATATATTATTTAAGAAAAATAAAGATAGTAAATTGATCAAATGGTTTTATATATTGCGTCAAATCAACTAAAATAATGGAATGATGAAGATATAAAGTGAAGTACTGTTCTGCACAATCAACAGTTTTAGCCATATTTCATTAGGTTTCAGTCAAACCATAAACAAAGCTAAACACTGTTATTACAAGTACGTACATAATTATGAACACCGCTTAATCCAAGTGGAGTACTCAATTTGTTTCAATAAACTTAATGATAAATTTCTGAAAGTGAAAATCAGTCGGCACAAAAAGGAAGGCACCATCTCTAGATTTGATACCAACTTTATCCCTCAACTTTGATAATATTCTTGCACGCCATTTGTTCCAATTAGAAATCTGAAAGGGATTTGATCTCAGATACAAGAATTTTTAGCAGAACCTACAACCTGCATGTGTCAAAATGCCAATGAATCCCACTGTTCATATTGCGGACATATTCGTATCATAACAGTTGAGTATTAATTTCTTTTATTATAAGAAAACGGTATATTCCATAAGATTTTCGAAAACCTATCACGAAATAATATTCCCGCTTGGGATTTTTTGTATACTAGTGATTTATGAATTTTGATTTGTTTATGGAGTAATATAAATTCAATTTTTATAAGGAGTTTCTACTTTAAGTTGGTTATGGAGTAGTTATAAAAAACATGGGCTATTGAAAGGAAACGTGACTCTTGGAGGACTCAAGAGAAGGAGATCGATGTGCTACGTACAAAAGCCACCAAATGAACATGTTGTAAAGTTTGCACAAGAGGAAACACATTTTGATTCCTCGAAATTGTTGGTTAATGGAACCAGAAGTATCAGAATCAATCTCCGTTCACATGCTAGATAAAACTAATCAACCGTTCTAAATTAATATTTATTGAAGACGAGAGCACTTGACTATACTCCATCGTGACTCCGCCCCTATCTATCACACTAGTCAATCATGTAAAACATAGGGTGTCCTATCGGTTGCTACTTGCTAGTGTTGAGTGCCTAAGATGTGGTGGAAAATGAAATTCTTCACTGTGAGTCTATGACTATTGGAATTAATCGCTTCGCAGTAGGATGATTTATGAATAAATAAATTTATTTTCTCGCGTACAGAAATGTCTATTTCGATCCAACATCCTTAATGTGGCTCTAGCTTTGCCATACTCGCCCATCACAATCTGAGAAGGTTAAATCATGGAGTTAATAGGACAATGTTTTGAGATGCATAATTGAGTGATAATGTTTGTGTTTGTCAGATATGACAATGTACACAACTAACTGGTTAACTTTAGTGACAAAAATTACTATAGATTTGCCCAAAGGTATCATACTTTTGTATATCTATATATATGGAACCACTTTCTTATCATGATAAGTTTTTTTCCTTTTTCCTACATCTGGATGAGTTAATTGTCTTCAACCATCTGCAATTTGAGCTTTCTTTACAAGTCATGATATCTCTTCTTGCTTCTTTGTAACTACCAGGTACAAACACTTGTCTTCCAGCTTTATATCTTTGGTTTCTTGTAGGCCATTCACCTATTTTTTTACTTTATCCTTGAAGCTTCAACCCAATTTCAGTCGCACTAATCTTTCCACTAATCAAACAATGATAGACATATCACCATAATAAGGACAATTAGTTATATATACTGCATAACATGATATATAATTGGCATTGGATAGACGGTTTTGATATACCGTATACAACTTTGGAGGTTCAGGCCGCACTTTCGACGGTAATGTAATGTGGAGTACAAACCGAGCATATATTTTGCTCTTTAAAACCTTTTTGGGAGTTTAATACTGTATAATTTAGCCGTTTAAAAAAAAAAACTAGCAACAAGAAAAGATGTCTTCCGATCTCTCATCTGCATTTCACTTTCAAGATTTGGCTTTCTCCCATAAGTGAACCACTGCAAGCTGACTTGATCTGATCTCAGTGAAATTGCAGAAAGTGAAGCTGCGCCGAATAGGCCTGTCTTAACCAAGATCATCACAGCATGGCATTCATTGATGTGAAATCTCAAAGTAAGCTTAATCCTAGGCACTTCGGACTCAGGAAACTCACAGAGTGAGTTCTTGGAGATTCCAGGTGATTATGTAAAGTGAGAACTATGATCAGCTTGTTAGATAATCTACACGAATAACTAGTTGTCCATAGAAAACAAGCATTAATTCAAGTAACATGAACTCATATTGCTCGTGAGTCGTGATAATGGTAGAGATATAAGGCGAATGTCTACACATTTGCACAGCAGAACTCTGATATAATAGTCCTCAAAAGATAAATGAATTAGAGATGAAACAGCAATATGGCACAATTATTGACAACTACTTGAATACTCATACAATGATACGCATCAGCAAGAAACACAATATGGCATCAGTTGATATAGATGACTAACAATGCTCTCAGCCACATACTTGAACAAAAAAATATGAATGTGCATTATAGTGAACCAGATATTGAGAAATAAATCAGATATAAACAAAATATGAATGTGCATTATAGTGAACCAGATATTGAGAAATAAATCAGATATAAACGTCATCAAGGTAATCAATTCACTAAATTAATTTGCTCTAAATGAAGCCTAATGCAGCCCAACTTATGCTTCAAAATTATAATGTAGTTTTCAGCCTAATACCAGAGTTTCTCCGGGCATCTGTAAGAATAACTTTCATCTACTCATCTCTAAACTAGAAGCTGTTTGTGATAAGGTTATCGATTTTAAGTTTGTAACTGTCCGTTGATAAAAATTAAACAGCTATAAAGAACAGACAATGTTTTCAGAATTACCTCCGTTTCCTGGGAAATCCTGTGAAGACACTACAAACTGTCTAAGAAGTCCATATAACCAGCCTGTTCTGTTCTAAACCTCAAGCTTGCAAAAACGCTCCACTACTGTAAACTTCCCCAGAGAACGTACTCAGTCTCACAGTTTGATTCAGAAAATCTCCAAGTACTTTTCTCTAATATCAGCCTTTTTCGAACACTTGACTAATTTCATTCACGAAGGCAACAAATCTCTTGAAGAATTCATCTGCCATTTTGTAAAGAGCATCAAGACTAGGTCATTTATTAATCAGGTTCTTACGTTCCAAAACTTCTGAAATACTGCTTGTATATCTCAACTCGACGACATTGGCCAGGACTCATGAGTGACACTGGGTGACTAATGACAGACTGCATTGTGTACTTCCCAGTGGACGCAGGAGCTCTATAATGGTTACTATATACCTTCTCTAAGGACCTGATCGATCAACACATTCGGTGTCTTCTATACATCATACATAAATCATGTTCTGAAAAACTGGGTCATGGAAATTAAGCCTGTCCACTGTCCTGCACTTTGTGCTCCCATATCTCCTTGAAGTATTGAACCAACAACCTTAACAGCGGGAAGAAATTAACATCCCTGAACATCTATCTACCATTCAGCTCCATCTACAGACTGCTTCATCACTTCGAGTTTAAGCAAGAAGAATCTATCAGGGTATAATCGTTTGACTATTTATTAAAAAACATCCTTCCAAGATCTAATCCAAATGTATATTCCATCCCATGAACAAGCAAAAAGTTAAATGACATCATGTTTTCTTTCAGTTTCCAGTTTCCGAAATACAAATTTTATAATGATATTTTGCTCAAGGGCGAAGGTGTGTGTAACTAGCTAGCCCACCCTTCCAAAATAAAAATAATATACTTTTATAAAATTATGAACACAGACCTACCAATATGTGACATATATATAGGGTGTATAGTGTCCGGATCAAACATCCGTACAGGATTCTAGAGTTGGCTCCCACCACCCATACCGTGTATTACTTTATCCCGTATGACACTTAATTCTTGCAATTTCGGATAGTCCCGCTTTGATACCATTTCTGACCCGACCACTAAAGGGCCGAGACCCAACCCATTGGGCCGACAAGGTTACGCATGATTGTACCACCACTCGGTATGAAATTATCCGTTTTGGACCGGAGCACACACGGATTTGTTTTTTAATTTTTTCAAAAGGCCTCATACGAGTAGTGGTATATTATACAGTTTCTTTGCAGTCAATGATGAATTGTCCCTCAACTTTTGAAGTATCTTACTTGTCAACCAATTATAATCAGTAGTCAATGATGAATTGTTTCTCAACTTTTGAAGTATCTTACTTGTCAACCAATTATAATCAGCTCCATAATATTAAGTTTTCTAAACACACCTATGCCCACCTATGCCCTCCATGATAATTCTTGATCATGAAAGTTTGCTATCATCTATAACTGTGGCATGCAACCACCATTTGTATCCTTTTCCCTAGCATAGAACATGGTATTTAGTCTTGTAGTTCTTTTCTTTTTGCGGCTGGAAACCAACCTTCAACACATATTCTTAAATTTCAACCTTCGTTCACTGACACTGGCAAAGGTCTCACTGACACTAGCCTAATTCCAGTTTTTATATCTAATGGGAATTGCAACGTGTATATGTACTTGCTACACTTATTTGAATCAAACGGACACTACCTACTCTATTCTAAAATCCATTTCCAATTCTCAATCTATAAAGTAATTGTGAACAAACTCCCAACTTTTTGAATTAAAGCAAGTAATCCTGCAAATCGGGTTGAATATGTGGAAGCCCAATTCTGCTGATGTAATGTATAATGGAGGACTTATACTTTATAATAGTATTGGATGAAGCTTTCAAGTAAGTGAATAACAAAATACATACATGCTCACTAAGGCTTTGATGGTTCAAAATATTCTCCAAGTCACAGAGCCTTATTTCTCCATATCCATATGAAGTTGATACAGAAAACAAGGGATCTCTGCAATTCAAATAACAATGTAAATGTCAACAACTGTTCAACCTAATTAGCACAAGTTACATAGAAACAATTTGACGGACCAATTTGATTTCACCAAGAACTTATTTGTCAGCCACCGCTTCACTTCAACATCTACTTTCCTCACAGCATAAGCACGACCATCAATACGTATTGGCTAGACACCAACCTTAGGACCAACTGGTGAGTTAGACACATTTGTAACCTCACTACCCTTAGCAAGATCTATGTTCATCATTCGTATGACTACCTTCTCATGAATACGACCTATCATGTTCCCTTTTGTTAACGGTGACTCACTATGAAGTTTGCTTTCAGGCTCAACCAGTTTATCAATCTCACACTTCTCTTCATCATTAAAACTGGCACTCATTCTAGCATCTAAAACCAACAAACAATCAATGCTAGTTGTCTCATTCACACTTTCCGATTCCGTAGTAACCTGCTTCTCAGTCTTCACAATTGTTGGTTTCGCAACGATGTTTGTAGGAGCTGCGGTGCCACTGGTTTGGGGAGAAGGCTCGTTCACTTTTGTTCTGGGCACGGTGCCTAAGAACTTCACAACTCGTTCACGAATGCTACTTTTGCCTGCAGGTACTACTGGAGATAGCAGAACTGTAGGAGTCGTTGTTCCACTTGATTGGCCAACATATAGGTTAGTTCTTGGTCTCGGCACTGTTCCGCCAGACTTCCCAGATGTTTCAACACGGCTACATGATCCTCCTGCAGTCATAGGAGAAGGTGGGAACAAGGTTGCTGGACGAACAGGAGATGCGATTAACGCAAGTTGGTTCAGACTACATGGTGTAACAAAGTTAACACTAACAGATTGTTGGGTGTTAAGAGTAATCTACAAGACCCATTCTCTGGCTATCCATTGAACCTGCCGTATTTGGTGTTTCCCCACGAAGGACGACACCATTCTTTTTCAGTTCCTTGAGCTCAACAAATAGACAATCCTTGTCAGCCATAAGTTGCTTAATTTTCTCTTCCTGATCATGATCCTTGGCATACAGAAGCAGAAATTCCTCCTTGTTTAGTATACTCTGCTCCTCCTCTTGCATAAGCTGCACTTGAAACTGGTTAGCTAAGTCAGTCAACTCATCAATCTTCTTCTCATTACTGCAGGCTTGTTGCACATAGAAAACCATATGTGCCTTATATCCATCAATGATCAGGTCCTTCGCATCAATGGTGTTTGCTAAAGCTATCAATTCCACCTCATTAGCTTCAAGTCCTTTCTGCGCTATGGCATACTTCTCTATCCATTTTGAAATCCCCAACTCATACACATCCTTTTCTTTTGCATTCAGTCCCAATTCATTATTTACCTGGATTACCACCTTCAAATCCTCATTAGTCTTCCTTGATGCAGTCAAGTCATTTTCAAGTTTTATCATGCGTACACTTCATCCAGTTGGTGCTGCGATCCTTGAGACATTAACCCTTCCACTCCATCACGAATATTAGGAGTACAAGTTGTATCAGCACTCTTCAATGATTCAGCATGACAACTACCACCAACTACATCACCAGGATCACCTTTATTTTCACTCACATTTGATGGCCCCGCAATATCAGTATCCAATAGTATTCTTCACATCTCTGTCCGCTTCATTTTTTCCTACTTCAGCACCTGTGCTGCCACCTTCTCTATTTTCCTCGGACATAGACTTCCCAGAATGAGCAACAACTGGGGTTTCAGGTATACTAGACAACTTATCCAAATCCGTTTCATCTTCGAATTCTAACTCTCTTGCACGACTCCTGAATGGTAGAATTAGGACTTGGCTGTTTGTTGGATCGTCACCATTTAACAGCTTCAACTCCTGCTTTGTTGCCTCAATATTCTTCCTAACCTGATATACAAAAGGAAATAATAAAGGTAAGCTTTCTGATTTGAGAAAACAGAAGAGGCAGCCTACCGTTTCTAGCTATCGAAACCATGCTTGAGTAAATGTTTCTTCAATTCAGGTAAATTCCACTTCATAAATCTTGGAAAACTAACTTGGCCTTTATTTGGTTCAATAACATCCGTGACTTCACAAGTCCAATACTGTCAATAAATGAAAGATAGAAAAACTTAACAACTTACAAGTACACTGTCATAAATAGAAATGGCAAATGCATTTGTAGAATAATTCGAACCTGTAAGAATATAGCACAACATGGAGTTCTGAGATTAGCTGAATTCATAATGCTAAGTCAGAACCACCTTATAACTCCATGTCTCAATCACCTTATAACTCCAGCGTTGCCGGGTTCGAACTCTGCACCTCCTTTATAACCCCAACTCCTTGCCACCAGACCACCTTATGACTCCAATTGTATTTCACATTGATTCCAAGTTACACATGTACCTTGTCACATGCCAATTGACAAGATAATTTTGATTCACCATGAAGAAGTTCAAAAGAAGATTAAGATGCAACAGCCTAGCAACATCCTCAACTGCTTCTTTATCATCATCTGGAGCAGTCAACTTGTTGTCTAAAACATCCAAGATAATTGCCTTTGTCAAATGGTAAGGTCCCTTGCAATTATCAGTCGCAAGACTCCTAATCTGTTCTATCTTCGCTGGAAAGCAGCGAGCAACAGAATCATTTTCCTCAATAGTTGTATTGCTCACTTCAATACCCAATTCACCATCATGAATCCCAAATATAAGTTGTAAATCAGTTCTCTTCAGCAGAACAATACGGCCACCAATGTTAAAGCCTCTGGGTGTGACATTGTCTCTCAGATTGCAGCGCTTAATTGCCTCAGAAATACATGCATCATGTTTCTTGAATTTAGCAAGGTCACGATCCTTAACGTGTATGGCAGAATAGACGAAGTACCAGAACAGCGTTTTCCTAATTGCTTTAAGGTGATACTCACGTAAACCCATGCCTCTTATCTCCTTGACAGTCGACTGTAAATTGCACCGGTAGTTAAGCTTCCGAGCAACTCTGACACAATAACAACAGACAAGTCAGAAAACATCAGATTACTACACACCACTAATAAATGCAGTAGGATAATATTTATTACACATTACCTTTGCGACTCATTTCATCTAATTCATCATCACTGAACTCCATATAATCATCCTCTGCAATTCAGTTTACGACACAATTGTCTTACTAAACACTTACACAATAGAAAAGACACATACCTATCTCATGCTTCGCTTCTACTTTCACGGCTTCAGGATTCCTCCTCACAGAAGAAGCAAACTCCCCTGCAGGATGATTACATAAATAATTACACATCATCGAATACATAATTCATCTAAGGTAACAAAGCTCCATCTTTAGTTACACTCACTCTTTGGAATTTAAGCTTGCAATTTTTTCAACTGCATTAGAAATGAAAACATGTGAGGTTAACTATACTATCATTAAAAGCACAAATGAGACAGATGGTTGTAGAAAATAATACGTTTAACACTTGGCCGGCAACTAGTAGACACGGGTTTTTTACCTACAAATACATGAAACTTGAACAAGTTATGTAACAATCAAACTATAAAGTTCCAACTATAAATTTTCGTAATCAACTAATTACCTCTCTTATCTGTCAAATCTTCAAATTGAGTTGCATGAGCTTTTCCCCTACGCTGAGTACAACCTTCTGTACCATTGAATGAATAAAATATCAAACCCTAAACTAACATTAAGGAAGCCAAATACATTAGACATTTCACTTAATGGAGAAAGGAAATATGACCTTCAAAATCAACACGCTGCGGAATCTTAAACTCAGCAACATTATGATCATCATCGGAGAAGTCTATTCAGAATGAAAGGAACACATTCACATAATTAGTTGATATGCACAAAAGACAGAGATAACAACTAAATAACCACTAAAATAGAAATCGACCTGAGTCAGGTGCAACAACATAAATTATCCGTTTACGCAACTTCTTCTTGCGAATCTGAGGAATAGCAGGCGATGCTCTACGTGGCGATAACCTTAATTTTTGTACATAGTCTACTTACAAGAATCAAATCGCATAGAGCATACAATGTAGAAAATTGAACCAGACAGAGTGTAATCATTAAAACAAATCCGAAGGTTAAATAAGCAAGACCAACTAACACCAACATAGGTTTTCCTCTTCTTTGGAGCACTATATTCATCTCGCAGTTGACCTAATCCAACAAAAAAAGTTGAGAACTTCAAATGTGCACCATTACAAAATCATGCCGACATGAAATAGATTTAAAAAGTTACTAACCGCTAGATGAGTTACTATCATCAGAAGGCACTTCAATAACACTGATTCTTCCAGATCTACGACTACCTTCCCCAACCGAGAAATTCGAAAGTGGGCAAAACAATCAACACATTCGATTCCTTACACTGATTCTTAGGAATTAAAATAGTTATTGTATCTCAGAACAATGTCGCATTTTTTCCTAGTACCTAAGGCAAAAAAAGTGCACCTTTTCGTACCGGTAGACGAAAAACCCATAAATCATATCAAACACGCATACCAAAAGTGTTTGTTTAACTAACCAAAGACATTTGCCATTTTTAGTTAGGTGAGGTGAGGTCAGGTCAGGTATACACAATTTTTAGTCCTTTATTATAGTTGAGCAACCCGGCCTGCATCTCCTCTGGTGAATTCTTGCAAGGCAGCCCAAACATATGGGAAAAAGGTTACTACTCAAGATTAGACCTATTAGATTCTCTGACTGTTTGACAACACACTCCAATACCAATACATGAAGAAACAAATCCCAATATTTCAGGAAATTAATAAATGACAGGACAAATTCTAACCAAGTAAAGATCCTACAATCATGCCTCTTCTAAATTCTAATCAAACCCAACAAATCCAAACCTACCTCCAAACCCCATTCACTTCATAATCCTCATTTTCCAAAAAAGATCTCATTTTCGGAATAAAGATCTCATTTTTATCATCAATGACACTCACAGTCGGCCTGAAACCTAGTTACAAGGCTGTTCCGCCTAGTAAGGTTGATGAGGTGGATGAGTTCTGCCGTGCTCTCGGTGGAAACAGGCCGATTCACAGTATCTTGATTGCCAACAATGGAATGGCTGCTGTTAAGTTTATACGTAGTATTCGAACGTGGGCTTACGAGACGTTCGGTTCTGAGAAGGCGATTTTGTTGGTGGCTATGGCTACTAGGGAGGACATGAGGGTTAATGCTGAGCATATTAAGATTGCTGATCAGTTTGTTGAAGTGCCTGGTGGAACCAATAATAATAACTATGCCAATGTGCAGCTTATTCTTGAGGTTTGTTATCTCGTTCGCCTTTCGGGTTCTGCTGCTTTGCGTATATTTTAGCTTTTATGTCATGTAGAAGAGTATCTGTGTGTGTGTGTGTCTCAGTGTGTAGCTATGGGTTTAATATTGCATGAGAACATGTTTAGATGAAAAGTTGATGATATGGTACTTGTATATTAAATGGAATGGAATGGAGTGAAATGAAACTTTCGGTTGTTCAGATGGCGGAGATTATGCGTGTGGATGCAGTGTGGCCTGGATGGGGTCATGCATCTGAGAATCCAGAGCTGCCAGATGCTTTGGCTGCAAAAGGGATTGTGTTTCTCGGTCCCACATCTACGTCGATGGCTGCATTGGGAGATAAAGTTGGGTCAACATTGATTGCACAAGCTGCAGAGGTGCCGACTCTACCTTGGAGTGGTTCGAAGGTAAAGTTTTTCGGATAAAATAGATTTATGTAACCTCTTAATATTTCATAATTCTGTGATGCTGAATGTGGGTTGATTTCGTAGGTGAGAATACCTCCACAGAGCAGTTTGGTCACTATTCCAGAGGAAATTTATCAAGAGGCATGTGTGCATACAACCGAAGAAGCTATTGCTAGCTTTAAAGATGTTGGTTACCCTGCTATGATTAAGGCATCTTGGGGTGGAGGTGGAAAAGGAATACGGAAGGTTCTGCTCGTCATTTTCTTAACTTTTCTAAGGGTTGTGATAGCTTTCAGTAATGAGGCATAATAGATTGTACTCCTCAACATTTCAGGTACACAACGATGATGAGGTCCGAGCCTTGTTCAAGCAAGTTCAAGGTGAAGTTCCTGGGTCCCCGATATTTATAATGAAGCTTGCGGCCCAGGTTTGACAATTTATGCTCTACTCATACTACATTACCTTCAGAAACATGCTGAAATTGTAACATCGACACTGATTTGTTCTTCAGAGCCGGCATCTAGAAGTTCAGCTGCTTTGTGATCAATATGGAAATGTTGCAGCTTTGCACAGCCGTGATTGCAGTGTTCAAAGAAGACACCAAAAGGTTAGCTTCCGCATATTATTTATCTGAGGGTATCTTGTATAATTCTTGTTCTAAGTATATCACTGGTCGTCTGGCTTACTGATTCAGATAATAGAAGAAGCCCCAATTACAGTTGCTCCCCCTGAGACAGTAAAGGAACTTGAGCAGGCTGCTAGAAGATTAGCCAAAAGCGTAAATTATGTTGGGGCTGCAACTGTGGAGTACTTATATAGTATGGAGACAGGAGAATATTACTTTTTAGAGCTCAACCCACGGTTACAGGTACTTCATATGCCTTACGTATATACAGAAAGAAAAAAAGCTATGATTGTGAGGTGAAATGCCATGTGACTAAAAACTAGTAGCTCTAAGTTTGTACAATTGTCTAAGTATGTGAAAGGGGGTATATATTGGTGTACTTGGTTTATGGCTTTTGTTAATGGAGCTTGTCGTATAATTTAGGTGGAACACCCTGTGACAGAGTGGATTACCGAAATAAATTTGCCTGCAGCTCAAGTTGCAGTTGGGATGGGTATCCCTCTATGGAAAATTCCTGGTATGCTTCAAATGTTTTCACTTTAAGTGCCTCCATGTTTTTATTCTAATTGTGTCTGTATCTTATTTCGGTGCTGAATAATATTAGAGATACGAAGATTTTATGGAATGAAACATGGTGGAGGGTACGGTGCGTGGAGGAAGACATCTTTGGTTGCTACTCAATTTGACTTTGATAAGGCACAATCAACGAAGCCAAAAGGTCACTGTATAGCAGTGCGAGTGACAAGTGAGGATCCGGATGATGGTTTTAAGCCAACAAGTGGAAGAGTACAGGTCAGAATTTATTACCTAGGATTTTGGTTTATGCTCTTCAAATTGCATTTTGGTGTAGTATGCTCTACTTCAATTCCCATTTTTCCTGTCCAGGAGTTAAGTTTCAAAAGCAAGCCAAACACCTGGGCATACTTCTCTGTTAAGGTATGTATTACTTGTCAACTTTATTGTTTTTGGACGGATTTGAGATCATAAGCGGCTTCTAATATATTGACAATGATCACAGTCTGGAGGGGGCATCCATGAATACTCAGATTCACAATTTGGTGAGTTTTGATGTCTTGTTAGAAATTAAGAAGGAACATTTATGCTTAAATCGTTCTGTTAAAATATAAATTGTGCTTAATTTGCCAAATACAGTTGTTGTGGTCTGTAATTTTTTTTATCTTATCTATCAGGGCACGTATTCGCTTTCGGAGAGTCAAGGGGATTGGCAATTGCAAACATGGTTCTTGGACTAAAAGAAATTCAAATAAGAGGGGAAATTCGGACAAATGTTGACTACACTATTGATTTGTTACATGTGAGCATCTCTCAGTGATATTAAGTTAATTTTGTATCAATACCAGGTCACGATAAAAGAAGGTGGTTGAGTATTGATCAGGCTATCTCTGCAGGCTTTGGATTATAAGGAAAACAAAATACACACAGGATGGCTTGACAGTAGAATCGCCATGCGGATGAGAGCAGAAAGGCCCCCATGGTATCTTTCAGTCATTGGGGGAGCTCTTTATGTAAGTATCCTATAGGCTGATGCTTGTTTTAATATCATGCTTGTAGCTGCACAAAAACATTCATTATATGATGCTAAATTGTACATCATGTGAATGTTTCTCTCCATGCTGTGTTGACTCAGAAAGCTTCTGCTAGTAGTGCAGCCATGGTTTCGGATTATGTTGGTTATCTTGAGAAAGGACAAATTCCTCCGAAGGTACTTTGTATAACACACTTGAAAGTTTCTTACTCTGCTCTCTTATGCAAATGCTATCAATTAATTTTTTCCTCTCTTGTTTGCAGCATATTTCGCTTGTCAATTCCCAGGTTTCTTTAAATATTGAAGGGATAAAGTACACAGTAAGTATCAAGTTATAGATTTTGCACTTCCTGTATGACTTCTACACAATTTCTGATACTTGGGTAGAAAATAGGGATAGTTATCTCTTGGCACACACCCAAAAATGACAGAAACATCATAAACAATAATCTATTTGGGGTGCTTGGTATAGTATTCATTTTCATCATTCACTTTTAATGGCATTTTGTTTTCTCACTTCAGATCAGTATGGTAAGGGGAGGTCCTGGAAGGTATGCATTGAGGCTGAATGACTCCGAGATTGAAGCAGAAATACATACACTACGTGATGGCGGTCTTCTAGTGCAGGCAAGCAGTTACTGCCTAGTCATATATTTTCTGTTTAGAATGTTTTATTTCTGTGCTGGAAACATTGAATGGGGTAGAAATAATTATCAGTTCACTTGACTTCAACCACATTTAGAACATAATATGTGACATGTTAACATAATTCTGTAAACTATCATGATACAGAGAAACCTGTGGTCTTAACATAGTACGTCTTGTTCGTTAATTTGATCGTGGCAGTTGGACGGAAAGAGTCATGTTATATACGCGGAGGAGGAAGCAGCTGGAACTCGACTCCTTATCGATGGGAGGACTTGTTTGCTTCAGGTTTATATTTATTCCATTGTTCTATTAATAATAAAATTCAATTGGTGGTTATGTAATTTGTATAACTGTCTACTCAGAACGATCATGATCCTTCCAAGTTGGTGGCTGAAACGCCGTGCAAACTACTTAGGTATCTGGTTGGCGATGGTAGCCATGTTGATGCTGACACACCTTATGCAGAAGTTGAGGTCATGAAGATGTGCATGCCCCTTATTTCACCTGCTTCTGGTATTCTCCACTTTGAGATGTCTGAAGGTCAAGCAATGCAGGTGAGCAAGTATACATCAAGATTAGATCTGAACTTTGGCTCTATTGAATACCACAATGGATCTACCGTCCCACTTTCTTGTGTCTCTCACTCATGAAACACCATTAAATATCAATACAAAAACTCTTACTCTAACTTTATACTGGCGGTCCGGACCTATTTGATCTCCCTACCCAACAAAGAACAAAACTGTATGGAAGCTTTCATATGGGTTACCTATTAGCATATGAGAATAAAAAGATGATATGGAATGAACATGGAAATCAATATGCTGCTATACTAGTCAAACTAAGTCAGGAATGATTTCGCAGGTTTCTCAACTCATTGCAAGACTTGACTTAGATGATCCTACAGCAGTAAGGAAAGCAGAACCATTTCATGGAAGCTTTCCTATTCTCGGGCCACCAACTGCTGTATCTGAAAAAGTTCATCAGCGTTTTGCTGCAAGTTTGAAGGCCGCACGGATGATTCTTGCTGGATATGAGCACAACATTGATGAAGTAATCAACTAATTTCTTTTGTCTATTCAGAAGAGTTAACATTTTTATTTTTGAGAATGCGTGCTTTTCAAGTGAATGTTTAGCTATGTGTAGACTCTTTTCATGACATTGTGACTCCGATCCTTTTCAGGTAGTTCAAAATGTGTTGAGTTGCCTGGATAATCCTGAATTGCCATTCCTCCAGTGGCAAGAATGCTTTGCCGTGCTGGCAAACAGACTACCAAAGAACCTTAGATATGAGGTATAAGTACGTCATGTCACAGTTCTCAGTAAGATAGTAATTCGTATAATTTTGTAATATTGTTTGAATTGGTCGTTACAGCTAGCAACGAAATTTAGGGAGTTTGAAGGGATCTCCAATATGCAAAATGTTGACTTCCCAGCTAAAGTTCTGCATGATGTTTTAGAGGTTGGACTCCTGGCACATTATCTGAGTGCAGTTAAATCTCATATTTACAATTTTTTTTTTTTTTGGTGCTGTATTCTGGCAACTTTATCTGCACACTGTTTCTGCTACTGCTTCAGGCTCATCTGAATACCTACTCCAAGAAAGAAAAAGAAGCCCAAGAACGATTGGTGGAGCCTCTGACAAGTCTTTTAAAGTCTTATGTGGGTGGCAGAGAGAGCCATGCTCACATCATTGTTCAAGGCCTTTTTGAAGATTATTTATCAGTTGAAGAACTGTTTAGTGGCAATATACAGGTAAAATTCGGCACAAGCAACAAGCTCTATGATAAACCAAGTTTCTTGTTTAAGTTTCTTCTAGTGGCTCACTAGAGAAAAGAGACAAGGAGTGCTTCGTATATACAGTTTTGGATATCCTCTTTCAAACTTATTTCATCCTCGTATTTTGAGGTCTATCATGTTGTCACGTAGCACGAATTTGTTAACAGCAAGAATTTGTTTTAAGTCTTTTCTTATGTTTTCTCTTGTTATGGATTTGACTCTTTCATTTTCAGGCCGATGTGATTGAATGCTTAAGACTTCAATATAAGAAGGATCTCCTCAATATTGTAGACATTGTACTTTCACATCAGGTACTAAGAATGTCGTTACCTGTTCAAACTGCTATTATAAACTTAATATGATGAGGAGAGTGTTTACTTGACAAGTTCATTATTATTGTCCAGGGGATTATGAGTAAAAATAAGCTGATATTACGGCTCTTGGAACAACTTGTTTACCCAAATCCTGCGGCGTATCATGATCAACTGATTCGCTTTTCTACCCTCAGCCATACAAGCTACTCTGAGGTCTGTCACTTTCCACGCTAACTTCTTGCTCTTTTGAGTTTTGAACATAACCATTTAATTATGTGTTTCACTGTTTGATGTTAAACCAGAAGAAGTTTCAAGTTGAACTTTGAAGTTTTATATTATCCTTTGGCTTTCTGCCATACCTGAATCGTTATGCACCAACCAATTTACTTCTCTAATGCAGGTAGCATTAAAGGCAAGTCAGCTGCTGGAGCATACAAAACTTAGTGAACTTCGTTCCAGTATCGCAAGAAGTCTATCAGACTTAGAAATGTTCATTGAAGAAGGGGAGACCGTGGATACTTCCAAGAGAAAAAATGCAATAAATGAACGAATGGAAGCTCTTGTCAATGCCCCTTTGGCAGTTGAAGATGCTCTTGTTGGTCTTTTTGATCATGGAGATCACACACTTCTAGATCGGGTTGTCGAGACATATGTACGGAGACTATACCAGGTAATGACTTTTAAAGTCCCACAAATTATTATTTATGTTTCCAATGTGGTAACTGAAGATGTTAAAATTTTCCCCATTTTTCTATATATCAGGAACAAAAGATTCTTATGACTCTGTAACTCTTCGTGCTACTTGAAACACTCTTGTGCTTTAAGTTTTTTACACTACTCTCTGATCCTTTGACAAGTTTTATGAAAATGTTGAGATGTTTCTATTATTCTAGTAAGCCCGAGATACTTTAAGAGAACATGTTGCAAGTCAGCTCTGTAGAACATTTTGTATAATACCTTTTCTTTTTCAACAGCCATATCTTGTAGAGGGAAGTGTCAGGATGCAATGGCATGGATCTGGAATGTTAGCATCATGGGAATTCTTGGATGACCATGCCAATAGAAATAAATTGGAAGATCAAATCTCGGATGGGTCGTTAGTTGAGAAGCACAATGAGAAGAAGTGGGGAGCAATGGCTGTTATCAAATCTCTCCAAGAGTTGCCTTCAGTAGTAAATGCTGCATTGAAGAAAGCAACTAACAACCTGCAAGTTCATCCAACTGCTTACGGCAATATAATGCATATTGCATTGGCAGGCATAAACAGCCAAATGAGCTCACTTCAGGACAGGTACCACTACATTATATGTTAGCAAGGTCAACATTTTAGCTCATTAGCATCTGAACTATGTACATCTCACTATTCATACTTGTGAAGCATTATTATATCTGGTATATTCCTGTATTTGTCTTAGTTGCATGCATGATTCAATCAGCTCATTGTAATATGCTATGATCTCTGCAGTGAGAGAATCAATAAGTTGATCAAAATATTGAAGGATAAAGAAGTAAGCTCCAGCTTTCGAAATGCCGGGGTTGGTGTAATTAATTTCATTATACAGCGGGATGAAGGGCGGGGCCCTATGAGGCATTCCTTTCACTGGTCGGCCGAAAAACTCTACTTCGAGGAGGAGCCTCTCTTGCGCCACTTGGAGCCTCCTCTCTCTAAGTACCTCGAGTTGGTCCGTACATCCTCTGCATCTTTCTTATTATGAAATTTTGATGTATTCTTTATGTACAATTCTTTTTAGTGATATCTGATCTCCCAAACTTACTTTCAACAGGAAAAACTTAAGGATTTTGATAATATACGGTATACTGCTTCTCGGGATCGACAGTGGCACCTTTACACTACTACAGACAAGTCACTACGTGTACGGAGGATGTTTCTTAGGACACTTGTTAGGCAGCCTTTATCAGAGGAAGGCCTATCCGTATGTCAGGGACTGGATCAACAATCTTTATATTCTCTATCGTTCACTTCGAGGAGCATTTTGAGTTCCTTAATGTCTGCGATGGACGAGCTTGAGCTTAATTCTCATTATTCCTCCATAAGATCTGACCATGCTCATATGTACCTTTCTATCTTGCCAGAGCAACAAATAGATGATCTTTTGCCATACAACAAGTAAGATTATTTTGATTCATGCTTGGCTGTTCTTCCATTGTTAATGTCCTATTATTATATACTCAGTGGTTGAACTGAATGACTAGCAGATTTGATGTATCTGGTGGTGAAGAAGCTGCAGTTAGGAAAATTTTGTATGAGTTGGCTCTTGAAGTAAATGCACCAGTGGGTCCAAAAATGCACCGTTTATGTGTTTGTGACTGGGAAGTTAAGATTTGTATATCATCTAAAGGAGATGCTAATGGAGCTTGGAGAGTTGTGGTCCAAATTGTGACTGCTCATACTTGTATTGTGCATGTAAGTAGGTTTGACATGTTTTGCATTTATGGCTATGCCATGTTCTTCTTGCTGCAGAATGATCAGTTTTATAACTCTATATATGAAGTGTCAATGCTACCGTGATTACCTGGTCATGAATGTTGTCGAACTGTCATCAAGGCTAGGAAGCCAGGCATGGCCCAGTGCATTACTATGCAGCTCGTATTTTACAAATATTTATCATGTGACCCAGTTAGGAAAGTCTTTGTAGTTCACTTAGCAAGTGAAATGCAGATATGCTTATACATTTCATGTTTACTCTCAGGTCTACCGAGAAGTTGAGGAATCTGGCAAAGAAACTATTGTCTACAGTTCAACTTCTGGACTGGGTCCACTGCACGGTGTACCTGTAAATGCACAATATAAGCCTTTGGGAGTTCTTGAACAGAAACGTCTATTGGCTCGAAGAAGTAGCACAACATACTGCTATGATTTCCCACTGGTACTTAATTGACATGCTCTCACTATTATATGTGAAAGATTGTATTATTCATCTCAATGATCTCTCTCTTTTATAGGCATTTGAGGTAGCTTTGAATAAATCATGGAGCCAGTATCCTGAAACTAACAAACCTACAGATAGGCCAATCCTTAGAGCCACAGAGTTGATCTTTGCGGACCCAAAAGGTACTTGGGGCACTCCACTTGTCCCTACTGAGAGACAGCCTGGGCTTAATGATATTGGCATGGTAGCCTGGCGATTGGAAATGTCCACACCTGAATTTCCCTCAGGAAGGACGATTTTCGTCGTGTCAAATGATGTAACCTTTAAAAATGGATCATTTGGTCCAAGGGAGGATGCTTTTTTCAAGGCTGTAACTGATATTGCTTGCACAGAGAAACTGCCGTTAATCTATCTGGCAGCTAATTCTGGAGCCCGTATTGGAGTAGCTGAGGAAGTCAAGTCTTGCTTCAAAGTTGGTTGGTCTGATGAAACAAATCCTGAGCGTGGTTTCCAATATGTGTACCTTACTCCTGAGGATTATTCGCGGATTGGAACTTCCGTAATAGCTCATGAGTTGAAGCTCTCTACCGGAGAAACCCGATGGGTGATAGATACTATTGTAGGAAAGAAGGATGGTCTAGGTGTGGAAAACTTAACTGGTAGTGGTGCCATTGCGAGTGCGTATTCAAGAGCATATAATGAGACATTTACTTTGACATATGTGACTGGAAGAACAGTTGGGATTGGTGCTTATCTCGCTCGTCTTGGTATTCGATGCATTCAAAGAGTCGATCAACCTATTATTCTTACCGGTTTCTCCGCATTGAACAAGCTTTTGGGCAGGGAGGTCTATAGCTCACACATGCAGCTTGGAGGACCTAAAATCATGGGCACAAATGGAGTCGTTCATCTCACGGTTTCAGATGATCTGGAAGGCATATCTGGCATTTTGAAGTGGCTAAGCTTTGTTCCACCATATTCTGGTGGTCCACTTCCAGTTATGACTCCAAATGATTCTCCTGAAAGACTTGTTGAGTATCTTCCCGAGACCTCGTGTGATCCCCGCGCAGCTATATGCGGTGCTACAGATGGTTCTGGAAAGTGGCTTGGTGGCATGTTCGATAAGGATAGCTTTGTCGAGACACTAGAAGGATGGGCCCAAACAGTTGTCACTGGGAGGGCGAAACTTGGAGGAATACCAGTTGGAGTAGTTGCTGTTGAAACTCAAACAATGATGCAAGTTATTCCAGCAGACCCCGGACAGCCGGACTCACATGAAAGACTTGTTCCCCAAGCCGGTCAGGTTTGGTTTCCTGATTCTGCAAGCAAAACGTCCCAAGCATTGATGGATTTCAACCGGGAAGGTCTCCCACTCTTCATACTTGCAAACTGGAGAGGATTTTCAGGTGGTCAGAGGGATCTCTTCGAAGGTATTCTCCAGGCTGGATCACAGATTGTTGAGAACCTCAGAACATACAAACAGCCTGTGTTTGTATACATACCGATGATGGGAGAGCTTCGTGGTGGGGCGTGGGTGGTTTTAGACAGTAAAATTAATCCAGATCAGATTGAAATGTACGCTGAGCAGACTGCTAAAGGAAATGTCCTGGAGCCTCAAGGTTTGATTGAGATCAAGTTCCGTAAAAGAGAATTGATAGAATGCATGGGTCGGCTTGATCCCGAGCTGATTCATTTGACGTCCAAACTCCAGGAAGCCAAAAGCACAGAAATGCAGGAAGATTTACTGAATCAAATCAAAGCACGGGGAAAACAGCTTCTACCGCTGTATACTCAAATAGCTACTAAATTTGCTGAGCTGCACGATACATCTCTAAGAATGGCTGCAAAAGGGGTCATAGAACAAGTTGTGGAATGGTCACATTCTCGGCCCTTCTTCTACAAACGGCTGGTGAGAAGACTCGTGGAGAATGAATTAGTAAAGACCGTGATGGATGCTTCTGGTGACCAAATGGACTACAAATCTGCAAGGGACACAATCAAGATGTGGTTCTTGGACTCTGAAATTGCAGGAGGCGATGATAGCTCGTGGGTAAACGATGAAGCCTTCTTTTCATGGAAGGACGATTCTCGAAACTACGAGCAGAAGCTAAAAGAGTTACGCGTCCAAACGATGTTGCTGCAGTTCTCCAAAATCGGCATCTCCGTAACTGATTTAAGTGCATTGCCACAAGGTCTTGCTGATTGTCTTAAAGAGGTAAACCAAACCACAGGACATTCTATTCATGATCTTTCTTGAATCTTGTCACATTATAATTATGTCCAACTGAAAAGATTAAAGCTCGTTACTTGTTACAGGTATCAGCAAAATCCGAAATGCCATCAAGAAGAAAGGGTGCCAGTTCGATTCAAATCTTGAATCAGTTAAACAGGCCGAGGACAGAACTGTCACTTTCATCCAAAACGACATCGTTTGGCAGAACACTCAACCCTAAAATCAGATTGGGGATTAATTGCAAACGGCATAGTTTCAACTCATTGATGAAGATTAAAGCAAAACCACACGATCAATCTCCCAAGAGTACCAATCCAACGGCTGCTGCTTTCCTTCATCCAAGAACACAGTTGAATGGCTCTTTTGCAATTTAATCTCTCATTTCGTCCTTATTGTTTCCGTAGATTAGCCATTGTATTATTTGATTTACTTAGATTCTGATTGTGTACTTAGAACTTAAAAGGCCTTATGAAGTGCAGTATTTTGTCGTAAGTAATTCTCGGTCACCCGTCCGTATGGGTTTTGTGGAACTTTGCTGAAAGTAGATTTTTCTTCAGAAAGGTTCCATCTTTTCATGTTTATCATGGGAATTTCGGTATTTTATTTCTTTTTCTAACTTGCATTTTCACTGTTAGTTTTGATATTTATAGCCCATTTTCGACTTTAGCAGGAATATTTTGAAGGTTCAAGATTAGCTTGTTTACTCTGTTCAAAATATCCTCCTGGTATATTTTTTATTTTTACATTTTTTTTTGTGGATTATGTTGGCCGGCTTCGGTATGTGTTGTTAAAGGTAACTTTGATGATTTGAATTGTCAAATGTAAGGTTTACCCAGACTTCCAAATTGTTTGCTAATTTCTCTGAAGTCCATTTCTCCGGTGACTTTTCGCCATATATGGTGGACGTGCACTGAAGAATCTGCACAGTTAGGAAGTACAGAAACATGTTGGGTGTTGGCCTAAGTTCAAGGGGTTGAAGGCTTGAATGAAGCACTTTATTTTCCTTATTACATTTACATTGTTTAGATATATAGCATATCATGTCTAATTCTAGGATAACAAAAAGGAAAATAGTTTCTCTCCACAGGTCCAGCTTTTTTCAGGATGGTAGAGAGTCAGGTGCGACACGCATGGGAACAGAGAGTTCTCTTGTCAGAAAAGGAAGGCCGCATTCTTCATTATATGCTGCTAGATACATCATGCATGTATGAAGTTCTCTCCTTGATGTGGTTGGGGCATAGCTGAGAGTGAGACACATGGTCATTCTGTTACAGAAGACCACCACTGATGTGTGTTTGGACTCATGGCTCATAAGTTGCCTACAGCCCTGATATTTTCTAGTCCAAGTATGTGCCACTCCTATGCTTCTTTCTTTCTTTCTTTCTTTCAGTATGGATGCCAATGATCTTCTGGGAGATCGAAGTATAATGTCAATTACTTTAATTGTATATTTGTATATAAGCTTTCCTTATTGTCAGTTCTCAAGTTGGATTTTCGATATCATTTCATTGTTGTATCCATCAACTGTTTTAGCTTTCCGGAAGATTGCAGTGTCCTTTAAATTTAACGGAGCTTATTCTGAGTCAGTGTATTGCTCTTTTGATGCAGCTTAACAGTGATTTGAAAGTTCACGTCATATTACCTAAACATAGTATCAGTTTGTTTGTCACAATTGAAGTATACTTATAAGGTAATTTGTCTGTTTCTAAGCATTGCAATATTGTGAGTACGAACTACATGTAAATTCCCTATTAGTTATAGGAGTACATAGGAAACTCAACCAATGCTGAGGAGAAAAACCCTGAAGTACGCAATACACAGCGTAGCTATGTAGCCTAATGCTCGCACTTGACATCTGTCGATCCTCACCAACCACGCTGGCCCCTACCTATCCCATCCTACGCAATCCTTTATGTTCTTACTATTCTCGCCCATTCTCATTAACTAGTATACGACAAAGAGACTACCGAACGCCCTACCCAGAGTCTTTTCACCAACCCCAACTTTAAATACCACCATTTCTCTACTGTGTCAGGCAAGTTTCTAAGCGATTTGCTCTAGCATTATATTCCTTGTAAGTCTTCTTGCAGAGTAAGCTTTACTGTTTTTAAAGGTTCTGAGTTTTTCCATGAGTTACGCTCTGAAGTCTGGACCCCATTAAAATCATTCACATTTTTTGTTTTCTAACCTTAACGCTACTTCTAGTCTTCTTGGGTAGGGAAATCACATTTCGTACTGATTTCAAGGTAACGATGACTTGTTAAAAAGAGAAAGTAAAATAAGGAGACACAAACAAATTAAAGCAAGACAGTTCTCTTTTCTTCGAATTTGTAAAGATTGTGCTATATTTTACCCATCTAATTTGTTCAAATCCAAGTATTTGCTTCCAATCTTGGCTGTGGTTTTTTTTTTACATTTATTTACATGTTTGAACTTATGCTCTCCATTGGTTCGTACAAATTCGAATGGATTTACCAATCATGTATGGTATGTTGAGCACATAATGCAGTCCAAGATTGACAGTTATTGCAAATCCAGTTCTAAACTCTGATTCTCAGTTTGTCAGTACTTGTTTTCCTGAAATTTGTCTCTGATCACTTTCTTGTATGTATAGCTTAAGTATATTAAAGTCCTTACATGGGTTTCTTAATACATTTTTTTTTTCCTTGAGGTTGAGTAGAATATATTTATTTTTTGGAGGTAGTCTACTAGCAACACTATAATTTTTTTACAGGTTGTTTTACCTGGTTCAATTACATTTTGTTAAATTTTTCTGTTTTTTTCCTTTTTAAAACTATATTTGCAATGAATATGGAAATGATACTTTACTTTTCTACCTCTAGATCTGTTGAAAGCCATAGTTGCCTTTGGCTTCTAATAGACTTTTTGTTTCTAAGTGCAACTATCAACAATAAGAACCATCTGTTAAAGTTTCATATTAAATCGTCCCAGGTCACCAGGTAACTTAGACAACACCATCAGTAGAATATCTCGTGTTCCCAATGGTTCGTCCTTCAAATCGTCAAAGAACCATGACAGAGAAGGAGGTAATTCTCACAATCCATGTGTTTGCTGATAGTTATGTAGGTCTTAAAATTGTTCTTACTTGCAGACGACTCTGAATCATGCCCAGTCACCTGGAAATTCAGATCTTGGAATCTCGGATATTGTGTGGAAAGGAGATGCTTGGACATGTATTAACCAACTGAAGCATTATCCATCCTTTCGCACACAGGGAGTCGACATAGATGTGAGCCTTGAAATGCCCAAAACTTGCATGTCTTTCTATCTTATGTACTTTCTATAGCACTGCTCATAAACATCCTGTTGGCTTTCAGGTCAGTTCTTTTGTCTATGTAATGGGAGAGGAAAAAAGAGAATTTGTTGCCTATGTGGAAGATCTCTATGAAAATCAGCACAGCATGAAAATGGTTAAAGTGAGATGGTTCGCGTCTCCTAAGGATGTCATGGATCTCCCTGCTGGCATGGAGACACATGATCGAGAAGTTTTGATGACATCCAACATTCAGGGGATTAGGGCCGAGTGCATCAATGGTGTTGCTTCGGTGTTGACCCCTAAAGATTTTGAAAAATGTTTGAGGGTTCTTAAACGGGCTGAAGTTTTTGTTTGCCATAGAGAACTTACAAACAGAAATGTTAAGGACTTTCCTCTGAGTCACTTACATGGCTATTCTATCCAGCCAATACTTGCATCTTTAAAAAGGGTGCAAAAACTGCGAACTTTGACTCAAGGAGATCTATCTGCTGTGCATGAGCCACAGTCACGCTTTAGGGTCAATGACAATGTGGAGTTGCTCAGCCATGACAGTGGCATGCGAGGTTGCTGGTTCAGGTGTAAAATCTTGAGTGTTGCACAAAAGCGTTTTAAGGTTCAGTACTATGATGTCTTGGATGTTGATGGACCTCAGAAGCTGGAGGTACGCATGCATCTCTAGTTTTCTAGAGTTCATCAAATTTCATGAAACCTTCACTTATAATCCTTAGAAGTTTATGTCAATCATTATTTGGACCTGTATGGAAGTAATTGTATGCATGAACTACTGATTTTTAAAATGCATATCAACTCATCTATGTTATCTGTACAGGAATGGGTTCCATCATCCAGAGTAGCAAGTCCAGATCAATTGGGCACAAGACTCGTTGGTCGTCCATCTATCAGGCCTTGGCCTTCAAAGGACACACTGGAACCTACAGCATTTGAGGCCGGTTCTGCAGTAGATGTGTTCTGTAATAATGGCTGGTGGGAAGGTGTCATGATTGGATATCAGACATCTGCACTGAACAATCTTCAGGTTTATTTTCCTGGTATGAGTTAAAATTATGTAAAATCAAGCACATGGCATCGTCTTTTTACTTGCTGACTGGAAGTTATTATCATGAACTTCGGGAGTACTCATACATTCAAAGAAAAAAAATGCTAACTTATGATTCCGTTTACAGCAAGTCTATTTGAAGATTTGTGCCTGACTGGTGTATGAGTTTTATGACAGGTGAGAAGATGTTCTTGACCATTGAGAGGAAAAACATAAGAGTGTCAAAAGATTGGATTGATGGCAAGTGGGTGAATATCAAGCCTAAGCGTGATATTCTCTCTCACTTTTCAATCTTAAACCCCATGTCGAAACTTCAGCCACTTCCTAATCGTGCTGGAGCTAGTACCTCGACACCTGTGCAAAGAAACAGTTGCAGTACTGTGATACATCAAAGGCCTAAAGATTCGTCAGCAAGTACTTCCAAGTCAGCTGAGCAGGAGACGAAAGATTATGAGATATCGTGAAGACGGGCTGGCAGAAAATGACACCAACCACAATGTAGTTTTGGAGCCAAACACATACCCGAAACCATGAAGCAGTAGTATGGTTCAAATTGTGGAGTAATATTGGCTCATTTTGCTTTGTGATTTTAGTCCTAAGCAAACTACATGTTAACAAAAGAGGAACATGAAAGAAATTTGAAAGTAGTTTTTAGTTATCTACAAGAGGTAAAGGTGAACTTGTTGAAGGTTTTGTCCAGTAGGAGATTTCTGTGACATGTTAGACAGTAGAGTTGGTGATCAAATGTTAGTTTCCTTTGCACTGTTAGAACTCTATCGTTGTATTAAATTATGAATGACGAAGTTATTGTTATACATTGAACTCCATACTTTATTTGAAACTTGAAATTATGTTCCACAATATCGGAATTTGTGATAAGAAAGACAAAAACTAAAAGAAGAGGAATTAAATGATCCGAAGAAACCCAAACTCAATCCGACTTGGATTCAAAATGAATCACTGTCCTGGACAACTTAATCACAATCTCAAATAATAAGAGTACATCACATTTCTCCCACTAGTGATTCAAATGTATACGCAATGTACATTTAAAGAATTTATCATCAGACGAACTAATAAACTAGTACCGGACAGGTGCAAAATTTGGTAAAATACCTAGATATGTCACTCTCCCGCTACAACTAATAGCAAAACCTAGCTTAATCAACAACTAATACAGACAATTAAATGACCAACACGAAAAATAAATAACGGTCTAACAATACATACCCAATCGGAAATTCCCATTTCGATAATCCCAATAACCTGAACGCAACACGATCTCTCACCGGCGATGGGCGACGGAGAAGAAGAATCATGCTCCTGCAACACCGATTCCACCTGCTCGCAATGCAACCGATCGCAAAGCTCCACTCTGCCTTCCTCTTCGTCTTCCTGCTCTTTGCTCAGCTTCGATTCCTATCCTGTTCAGGACTACGATAAGCCTTGGCGCGTCTTCACTGCCTCCGTCAAAGGTTTCGCCATCGGAGCTGGTCTTAAAGGCGGCCTCGCCGTTTTCGCTCTCCTCACTCGTCTGCGCCGCCGCCGAATGCTACCTATTTCTAAGTATGATTCACCTTTTTCCGTTTACTCATCAGTTTGGATTTGTGTTTGCGGCTATTGCTTTGATATTGCTGTTTTTAGCTACTTGTGAACTGTGATCGCTCAGTTTGATCAGCTCTTTTGATGAATAGGCTATCTAGATAGGAATGTTAATGTTTTCGATTACTTGCCTCGTTCTAAGTATGTATCCTTTTTTTCATCGGTTTGAATTAATATTTGTGGTTATTGTAATTCTATTGCTGATTCAGCTACATGTGAACTGTGATCGGTTGGTTTGATCAGCTCTTTTGATGAATAGGCTATCTAGATAGGAAATGTTTATGTTTTCAATTGTTGCCTCTTTCTAAGTATGTATCATTGTCTTCCGTTTCCTCATAGATTCATATTATAATGTGTGGTTATTATTTTTCTGTTGTTTTTTTAGCTACTTGTGAACTGTGATCGGTCGGTTTGATCAGCTCTTTCGTTGTATAGGCTATCTAGATAGGAATGTTAATGTTTTCAGTTGTTGCCTCTTTCTAAGTATGCATCATGTCTTCCATTTCCTCATAGATTCAGATTTTAATGTGTGGTTATTATTTTGCCGTTTCTGTCAGTTGTTGTTTGGATATCTACTTGTAATGGGTTGTTTGATTAGCTCATTGGTGAATATGCTAACTAGATAAGAATGTTAATGAATTTGGCTCTATAGATTTGGGTGAGATAATAGATATAATTCTGAAATTACATTAGACAGTGCATCAGCTACGGTTCAGTCTATCTAGTCCTTTCGTCTACAGTACACAGATACCATTCCTTCGTTATTAAAGTACCTTGGCAAGTGTATATTGCGTTTTGTGATTTCGAATTTCAATAGGGAAGTTAATGTCTTTGGTAGAACATATCCTGTAGCTATTGTTTTGTTGTTACTATGGAACTTTATATTAATATCCTTCATGGAAGTATGAGGATGTGAATTCAAGGTCTGGGAATTGTCATTAAAGTAATGCTTAATATTCTCCGCATATCAGTAAACCATCAATTAATTGATGCTGAGCTACTTGAGAGAATGTATAATAGATTGAATTGATGCTGCCCCCATTGGTGGTTATGACAGTGTGAGTGGTTTTCATTTTCAGGAAAACACAGATGGCACCAATTAGTTCAGATTTGATCTTGGCATTGAAAGACACTGTGAGATATGGATTGTTTCTGGGTACATTTGCTGGTACATTTGTGTCAGTGGATGAAGTTATTGCTGCTTTGGGTGGTCACCGAAGGCATGATCCTGCACCCTTAATTTTATTTTTCCATTTCAAATTATATCTGAAATCTTTTCTCTGAGGAGTTATTCTTTTATTTGTCTTATAGATTGAGCTAAATTTCCCAAATTGTTTTCACTAGTCAGCATTTTGAGATTTGAAATTTCTTTTATTTAGGACTGCAAAATGGAGGGCTTTGCTGGCAGGGGCAATAGCAGGGCCGTCCATGCTACTTACCGGCATGAACACAAACCACACAAGCCTGGCTATATATATCCTCACGCGTGCGACTGTATTGGCCTCCCGCTGTGGCATTAAGAGCAAGAGATTTGGGCGTATATGTAAGCCTCTTACATGGGCACATGGAGATATTTTCCTTATGTGTCTGTCCTCTTCCCAAATTTTGTAAGGGTTCTATTTTACTGCTCATAAAAATTTCCAATTATGACCAACTCTTTTGTCAATTATTTCCTATTTGATTAACTATAAGATTTCCTTAACCAATCAGAGATACAAGGTCTCTTACAAGATATTGTGCTTGTAGTTAATGTATTGGGTTCAAAGTAAAAGGATGAATCGGCATTATATGTCAAATGAGTGTCAATGTTTGGGTAATGCATTGCTAATTTCTATCAGGAAATTCAGTTGTTAATTCATATGGCATGAGATACTATAGTTATTCATTTCATCTGAAAGGTGTAAAATTTGGCAAGGGTGATAATGAGCATGTACTTATGTTTTAAGTTAACACCCCATCAGTCTTCATTTTTTTGGTTTAGAATGTAGAGTATTAGTGTAAGGTTTATTGTATCTTGTGCGTGCTTTCAGAAAGTGGTCAAGCTGTATTGTAGATCTCAAAAGTTTTTCCCATTTCACATGGAGGTCTTGAGAAAAGTATGAAAGCCCAGTATGGTTTATCCGCACAACTATTACTACTAGCCCTTAGTTATTGTCCTAATATACATAGATGACCTGAGCTAGGATGTTGGTTGATGCTTTAATATTTGCTTGTTAAATTTACATTCTTCTTATGGATAGTTCTGATAATGTGTTTCTTGTTTAGGTCTGCTTATATTTTGAAGCAAGAGAGTATGCCCGCATCTTATAAGTCATTTCTCAATAAACACGGAGGAAAGGATTTAGCAATCCTGAATGGTGTTAAAGAAATTGCATCTGGTCTGCCTTTCACAGATTTGGAATCAATAGAGAAACATTACAAGTCAAATGGCGTTGACATTAAATTGGATCCTCAAATGAAAGTACCTTGCACGGTATGTAGTTTGCATGAAATGTCTCCTGTTCACATAAGTATCTTGCTCTCAAGTTTCATGTATTAGTTATTACTTGATGGTGGTTGAACTTCCGGATAAATTTGACAGGCTGATAAACATAGATGAGTGATTAAGAATTATGTGGTAACTTTCTGACATATCTGACACTGATAAAAGTACACATGATTAAGGACTCTGAAGTTCCTAACCTTGTCTTATGACAGCAGTATGTTATTAATAAAATAGAGGATGCACATGTCCACATTTATACATTTATTATGATTCAGGTTACAAAACTGAACCAACAAATTTTTGTCCCAGTCCATCTTTTAGATATATTTATTGCATAATATTTAAAATTTAAATATATAAAATTAAGTGTATCCTCCATGTATTTGTGTACTACTTTTTAGGATTTTGGCATATTTATGCATCCTTTCCCTTATCCTAATTGGTGCTTCCTAGTTTAATTATTATACTCTTAACTGCCAAAAACCTAAAAAGGATTTACGAATGGTATCACTTCAATTTTGCAGATTGTACATGGAAATCAAGCCTGTGGTACACACTTCCTTTCCTTTCTTGTTCAAGCCTATAAAAGAGCACTTCCAGTTTATCTTCCGGTCTACCTAATTCCTGCCCTGATTGTACATCGTCAAAGTCTTCTCAAAAGGTAACCTAATTTTATGCCAATGCATAATAGATAGTTGATCCTCAAGTGTATGAGATATCGTGTAAAGCACAGTAAGGGTTTGGATTGAATTCTAAGTTCATGTCCTATCGGTAGATCCTGAAATATCCATCAGTCTGGTTTAACTTCTTGGGTGAGTACTGGCAAGCAATATTTCACAACAAATCCTAAAGTGGCCTCTAGAAGTTTCCCTTTTATACAAGAAAAGAAGTAGAAAATATCCCTGGGAAATGCATTCTATTAATTTTTAATAATTTTCATTCATATATCTTATTGCCTCTTCCTAGATGTGTAACTCTCACACAATCTTTGTATGTTGAATATTCACCTATATTACACTTCTGGGAAGATTAAATGAAGACTCTTGGACAGGAATAATAATTTTACGAAATGAGGATCATTTGCATTATAGGAGAAAAAAAATATATTTTATGCACGTGTGAAAGTGAAAATGAAGACTTTTTGTGACTTCCATATCAGACTTATGAGGCTTGTTGCGCAAAAGTATATCATGAATAATAACCTGTGATATTCCTTTATAAAGATTTTTCAATCACAGCTTTTGAGTTGGGAAAATACTGCTGATGCTTTATTACTTGCCCCTACTTAGATACCGGAAGGATTTCAATGTAGATTCTCTATTCTGGTCTCATTTCAATCTTAACTGACACTTTCTGTGTTTGTTTATTTCCCACAAATTATGTTCATACATGATCTCATCTGACATCTCATCCCATATTGTTTCTACTGTACTAATTCAATTCACAATTTTCAGGCCATACACAATTTTATGGAAAGGACTTTTTGGCACTGCAAGGTCCAGCTTGTTCCTCTCAATGTATTGTGCATCCTCATGGTAAGCATGAATTTGTAGGTGACTATTTAATTTATACTATGTGGCCCTTGAAATTGAAGTTGTGGAGTAAAAAAAGAATTGGCTAATGCTTGCTGTATGAATGATTTAAATCTATAAAGACATTAAGCATTTATGTCATGACTCATGAGTTGCTTCAACCATTTCTGTAAGAAAAGCAAATTCAGTATGATGATTAAATTAATAAATTATGCACATGAATTTAATGTGCAAGTCAGTATATTCAGTTTTATGCTCAATCTTTCTGTGTGATCAAATCACTTATATGAAGTGGAGTAGAATGTTATGTTTTTGATCATCACTTCTAACTGGTAACTACAAATCACCTTAGTTGGAAGGTATTCAGATATTTGGTTGCCTACTTATATAATGATTTGAGACGCATGTGAAATACTTATAATTCAGTACCACCACTCCAGATGTCATTGAAATAAGTTGAACTAATAAATATAGTAATTATATTATTCCTTGGGAGAGGAGAAGATTCAAGAGCAATAGAGCTGAGTTCTCAAACTAGATGAGAGGTTAAAGACTCGCAAGTAATAGAATTGGCACCAAAAGGATGCTGAATAGAGCAAGCAATGGAATTTGTGTTTAGATCTGCAATCCAAAGGTTAATGACGAGTTCTGCACAAGTCTATTTAACTACTCTCTCTACTGATTTTTCCTTATATATCATGTATATGCTGATACTATCACTTTCTTTTCTTTTCTTATTCTTCTTCGTCTTTTGCATAGGATGTGGACATGCTTCCTGTTCAGGATTTTCAAGAGATGTACCATCCCAATGGTAGTAATGGGAACGGTGAGACACCCTTTGCCTCCTATATGAATAAAATCATACTCGAGTATACGGTTCTGTGTTTGTAGAATTGGGTGGTGACCTGTTAGGCCGCCAACTGACGTATGTCTTAAACAGTTTCCACCAGGTCTGGCTCTAGCAATTGAGAAGAAGAGCAGAAGGATAGAAATATCCTTGTACTGTTTTGCAAGGGCACTGGAGAGCTTCTTCACTTGCATGGCGGATGTGGGATACTTACCTCAGTCGAAAAAGTTGAAGAGAGCTGATGTTTTGGTATTTAGCATATCAACAGCAGTTATAATGCACTGTTATGCCATGGAAAGAGATGTCTTCCGATCAAAGTACCTCAATGTTCTCGATTGGGTGTTTGGTATTCCTCTTCCACCATATGAAACAACTCCCCGTAAGAAAGGTGACTCTTAATACCTATGATAAGATTTTCAGCAGTTCCAGCAATTCTTCCATCCAACCAAGGTATATATAGAAAGATTAATACAGATTTGTGCAATATTATTGTGGTGTTATCAAATTAGTTTTAGAACATGGGCAAAAATGCCGAGATATGCTACATATTAAGTTAGTAGATTAACCTAATTTATTCAGCGATCTGTAGTTATACACATTTACATATGTTGTGATTGTCATAGAAACCGTGATAGCTGTTGTTTTTCCCCCCTACATCAGAGAAAGAAAAGCATATATGCTGCGAAAAACAATAATTAACAAGGAAATCATGTCTTCAATAATATGGTTGTTGAAATATGGTTGGATCAAGAATCAGGATATTAATAAGAGCACTCCAAGCCTCATTATTTGGTCTGAAATACAAGCAAGAATACATTCTTTGGCAACTCAAGTTTCAAAGTTCCAGTTTTGTTTGCATACTATACAAATCATTACACAGCAGTATTACAATATATAGTTCAAAATTGAAGATTGATTGCTATTATAAACGTACGAGGAATTATACCTTTGGCTCCTATAGGGACAATAACGACTCGTTAGGAAACCAAATGGAAAATGAGCAGGAGAAACTGTAACTTGACAAAATCCTTCACATTTTACAGCCACTGAATCTGAAAGTATCAACAATTACATTATACTGAAGCATGGTCGCCTTGGTGGTCCATTGCTGCATATTAAGAACAAGATTTCAAGCTCAATTAATGATGGCAGATAGAAGTTGAACAACGAACAACAAACAATTCAATGAAAAATTGAAAAATCAGATGTTTACTGTAATTTTCTCCCAACATGTATAATTAAGTTGTTATATATTAAATTATGTATAGATTCTAACAGATTAATACCTAATTACAGTGAAGTATTTAAAGATGAACTTGGCGCAAATATTGATCTTAAATTCGGGAAGACTCGCTTACAAAACCGAATCTTGAACAACCCAGTATTGAAATGGAATCCTGTACTCTTTAACTGATTCTCGTAGTTTCTTTACCATTAATAAGCATAAACCCCACAGCACTGACGGAGACATGGATTTGACCAAAACCGAATAAACTAATCTCCGGCCGAATTTCATGCATTATTATTAATATTATTTTAAATAAAAATTTAAAAATAATAACAAGCTAGTTTAGCAAAATATTTGATTTTTCTATATAATATGAGAGACTATATCAGTATATTGTGCAATTGTTTATATGTGGACATGTCTAACACTTGTATTCGGGAAATATGATCTTTTGTAATATTTAAAAAAATTAATTATTTTTTAAGAATTAACACATATACGTACAACCTGAATACAGAGGATTTTCACGCACATCTTTCAATAACTCGGAGGAATTTCGTGCATTTCAAAATCCATTTCGGTCAAACATCCCGGACAACTTGAAGTGCAATTTTGATCAAAATTTCCATTCAAGTGGGCCAAATACACTATCAACCTAATTTTGTAATGCAGAACAACCCTACCAATCGGGCCTAACACCACTACTTAATAAGGATCTACAAGAATCCTTTAGCTAATTGTATTAGAATTAGACTAAGATTGTAACATCTATACTCAGACCACCTCCGCCATCTCCTATATTGCCCACATCACCACGACCCACACCTCCTCCCTCACCTAATCGGGTGTCCCCTCGCGCTCGTTCAGTTTCTCATGTCCGACAGTCACCCACCACTACCACCACAATCACACCTCCTCCACGTCGTCGACGTACCCGATCTCGGTATGTGCAACCCATTCTGACACACACCATGGTCACCCGAGGTCATGTCGGCACTTTTCGCCCCAAGGCATTACTAGCAACCAAACACCCTCTTCCTATGACATCGAGCCCACATGTGCTTCTCAAGCACTCTTCTGACCCTTGTTGGCGCACTGCTATGTCTGAGGAATTTACGGCTCTTCTCTGTCATGGTACATGGGATCTTGTTTCCCCTCCACCAAACTCCAATCTCAAATCTCATTGGCTGCAAGTGGGTCTTTCGCATTAAACGTAAACCGGATGGCACAATCGATCACTACAAAGCCCGTTTAGTCGCCAAAGGGTTCCATCAACGACCGGACATTGACTATAATGAAACTTTCAGCCCCGTTGTTAAACCGGTCACGATCCAGGTTGTTCTCTCTATGGCTATCATGCACTCTTGGCCTATCAAGCAACTCGATATCAGTAATGCATTTCTCCATGGTCATCTTGAGGAACTTGTCTTCATGACTTAACCACAAGGGTTCGTTGATCCAAAGTTCCCAAATCATGTATGTCGTCTTCGTAAGTCACTTTATGTCTCAAACAGGCCCCGCGAACCTGGTATCACGCCTTGAGTGGCTCCTTAGTGGCATTTGGCTTCCGACAGTCTATGGATAGGGACGGACGCAGAAATATATGTCAAGGGTAGCGAATTTTTTTACTATAAATTTAATTAAAAAGAATTTCATTATTAATGACTAATGAAAATTACGTTTTCAAAACTCACATAGTAAAGAACAATGTTTAGACTATAATTTT